>JASAND010011364.1:0-20626 GCA_030248195.1 Trissonchulus latispiculum
TCAGCTGTCTCAGTTGGAACGCTAGATTAAATAGATTAGCGGTTTTGGGTTTTAGAGACGTTTTTGGTAACTGCAGATTTTTTGTTTAACCCTTATCCTTAAACACCGACTTTCGTCTACTGCAGCTTACTGCTAGGTCTTAGAGCAACGAAACTGGGGCGGATGTGTTTTTTAATGCTTGCTAGACTGCGAAGATGTTTTGGTTTTGTGTTCCTTCTTCCAGCTTTCGGACTTTCGAATTGTGGAAGCGAGTAAATGAAACTAAAATCATCTACTGAAAACTATGAAGTTCTATTGTATAAATATTAATCCCTGTATTTCTTCTTTTGTTTTAGCTGGTCAGTCGCAGTGTGATTTTGCCTAAATCTGTGGATTATTACGGATTTTAGAAGAAAACTGGCATGGATTGATGTTTTTGAAAAATAAATTACTGTTTTTTGGTGTGATTTATTGTTTATGTGGATTAAATTCGCTGAATTGTGAAGTTAGGGCTGAATAGGTTGTAAAGTAGTAATGTTTCGTATTGCTGGGTGGGGGTAGTGTTTGTCGCCCACCTGGAAGGCCGGTGAGACCCACCGCCCACAATTGCACTATATATTGGAAGAAGAGTACGCCGGTAGAGGGCTCCTTTGAATTGCGTAAGGGTGTTCCGACCACAATACGCGATTGTTCCTCTGTTTGGTGGCGGCGACAGCTGAAATGAGGTCTCCGTTTGGTGGTGGGGGGACTAGCCAACAGCCAATCTGATTTCAGAGGCCCTCTTCCCGTTTGGAGGGGGGAAGGGGATAGAGCAGAGGATTATGGTAGCTTCACTGCATTTCTAAAATGGATTCCCTGTTTGATGGGGGGGCAGGCAAAAGGGTCCCCGTTTGTGGGGGGAGGAGTCGTAAGTAGCCAATTAGATTCAGCCAATCCTAGCCTGTCTTGAAGACCCCCCCAAACGGGGACCCTCTTCTGCCTTCCCCCCACCTGCCCTGTTCGGGCTACCCCGTTACCAAACGGGAGCACATTCCGTATAGTGGTCGGAACACCGTTACGCAATGCCAAGTAGAGAAGCCCTCCAGTGACTTACTACTCTTTTTGAATATAGAAGAATTATGAACTCTTGGAATTACATTGCTTTGCGCGTAGTCGCTGAAGCTAAATATTCACAACGCAGAACTGTTGCTCTGTCAGTCATATCTAAAAAAACTGATTTCGTATTCGTTTTCAGCAGATGACGTCATCCGAGAGTTGGAAGCAAGTTGTTGGCGCCCGAGGGTCGGTTCGGGTCGGCTGCTTTCAAGTCTTTCGACCCGCATTCACCCCGCGAGTCAAACAGTGTTGAGGGTTTGCCTAAAAAGTTGTTTTTGTGGGCAAATTTGTTATGGACAACAGGCTTATTTTTAATTTCGGAAGCAACAAATTTTTCTAGTTTTGATGAATACTGGAGCGGCCTTTAACCCTTTAAAGGTCACATTTTAGTTTCGTCGAGGAAAAAAAATCATTTTGCTCATAAATGTGCCAGTTCTGGTCCTCTATTAACAAATTTGTTGTTTAATTTTAGTTTGGCATTGTAGGAGTGAAGTTACAATCCATATCTCCTGAGATATGCTGACCATAAAATAACACAAATTTTACTGAAAAATAATATGCAAAAAATGCAGGAATGTTGTAATGTGCAACAGGAATATTCTGGACGAATACAATGATTTGGAATGTGCCTTAGGTGAGAAAATACTGATGAAAACCAAAAAATCTTCACGAAAATAATCTAATAGCGTTGTACAAAATGGGTATAAAATAAAATAAGACAATTCGAAAATTGTGACTTATTGAAACCGTTTTAAATTGATGAGCTCCTTTTTAGGCATCGAACACATAATTAAGCACCTATTATATTGAGCAAATCACTTCAGATGGCATCTGACCAGCCGTCGTTTGGCCGGCCTCTTGACAGACGGCCTTTGGGCAGCCAACCGGTTCTCGGCAGGTCATAGACCAGAATAGTGGTTCTTATGGCTACTGCCACTGAAATTACAACTACATGAATTGATTTTTTTGATGTGCTTGTTGCGCGCATGGTAACTGCTGTTATACTTTATACCTTACCACACACTGTAATAATCGCTAAACAGTGACGACTTAGCTGCGGTAGTGGCGGTGAAGTACAAAATCAACGAATTTCTCAAGTTTTCGTGCAAATTTCATCAATCAAAATAAAATAAAAGTAGGACTCTTCCCTATTAAAATTCCCTTCATGAACACCGATTTAAATTAACTTTCATTTACATCTGATTGTTATATTTGTGTAATAAGATTAGTTTCTCATAAAAATTGAATTTAATCAATTCTTTCTTATCAGTAAATTGGTTGCAATAAAGATGCTTGAATCGATTTCTAAAATTTGCAACAAAACATGAACGATAGAAGCGATATTTCAAGACACTTTAAATCAATATATATCGTTCAAGGCGTTTCAACAATCAACAGTCAGCCGCCGCCCGGATCCAGTCATACACTGCTGGCCTCACCAGCCAACGGTCGACCGAAGTTGCCTGGCTCTGGTAGTCGGCCACAGGTCGGGGTTAGCCAACTGCTCAATTGCTATATAGCTTCGTCATCAAACCGGGTAATTCAAAATTGGGCGGTTCCTCCGAAATGGACTCTTATGACTCCGAATTTGCATACAGAATGACTGGTTGAAAATAGAAAAGCTGAATTTAAACACAAATTAAGGCTGCACATATGTTTACTTTACTTCTATGTGAGTTGTAACAACCATTTCAAACAAGAAATAATGATTAATTAAAATTTTATTTGGAAAATTAGTTCGGAGTGCAATCAATATTGCACTACCATGAGTGGTCATCATATCTTGTGAGATATGACAAGAAAAATGACATAAGAAAAAAGTCTACGACTGGTAGAATTTTTTCATGCATATGCACAGATACAACAATGATTGACGTACCCACATGAATTTTTCTAGCCCGCTTATCCCTCTCTCTTGCTCTTATTATCATGCTATAAATAATCAGTTTTCCACCTTGCAGAATGCTCATCGATAATCTCTCCGTAATTTAGTAAGAATGGTGCATTTCTTAGCAGACTACCATATTTCAACCAATCACAGTCTTGTTTATTGTTTGCTGAAAGATGATTGGTTGTGACAACAGGCGGAGCGTAGCACAGCCTGTTAAAGTTGCATATCTCAGGAGATATAGAAACCCATAAAGGGTTAATTTTTTGAACGTTTGGAAGCAGTTTTGAGACATTTGAAAAATTGTTTCAATTTTTGACATTTCAAATTGCCCCACAACAGGTCAAAGATTTTCGACCCGCTTCCAGCTTTGCGTCACACGTCCCCTGTTTTACAGTGGGATTTACAGTTTTATCACTCGTTTTAAATTTATAACATTCATTTCCTTCTTTTCCAGCAATTATTTTCCAACTTTCACTTAGTATACAGTCCCCTGTTGATCTGTACAAAGTTTCTTCCTCAGACTAATCTAGTCTTTCAAGTTTCAGCCAATATGCAAATTAGTTTTATTAACTCAACTAATTAAGGAATTTGCAGACATTCCGTCTTGGCTGTCGAAGAAGTAATAACAGCAGTACTAACGACACACAGTGTGCATATGACAAATATACCCATAGTCTGGGAGCTTTAATAAAACTTTGTCTTACTGCTTTGAAATAAGTGTAATCGCTTCAAACTATATATACAACAAGTGGATATCAATTAATAGTACCATCTGCAACATGTTTTCCTAAATAAACATTTAAAATCGAATACTTAGAATATTGCTATCGGATTCAATATGACGATTAGAATTTAGATTTCTGGATTTTCCTTTCCAGAATTTTCTCTATGGCTGAAACAGGAAACTTATATGTCAGTTTTGGTAACACGGACGGTGTATTTATATAGTTACAGCATCATGGTCTATATATTTTTTGTACATACTACCACAGATATGGCGTAAATACTAAATAGATTAAACTATTATGCAGAGAGCTTGTCTCTTACAAAAGCGATGGCACGGAGGCATAGCTCTGTCGGAATTTCGGCTATACATGACCCTCTTTTCTGTCACTTGGTTCATGTTCCATATTGTGTCAAAAAAATGTTGCAAACCACCGTTTGTTTGTGCCCGATGCCAGACTACGGATTCTATGACTGATACACGAAACTCCGTATTACAGTAAACCAGTGTAGAGCCGCTTCCATCAAACAATTTGCTGGCTCAAGACCAGACATATGCAAGAGGCGAAATTTTTCGAGGTGAACCAAAACCGGATTTTCCTCCTGTTGGCTGAAAAACTGAAAAATTATCCTGGGCATTTGTGAAAATTCCCCCATGCAGGATGTGTGCTCAAAACCCAAAATCATGTTTGTTAAAAATATAAAACTTTCGCAAGCCGAATAGGGCTAATGAAATACGCAAATAAATAATCAAACAAAATCTGTCGCCAACTGTCTACCGACTTCCCTGCACTATTTCTCTCAGGATCATGTTCACAGAAAAAAATACATAAAATGTTTGCGTAATACGTGAAATGTTTGCGTTATATAATTATTAACGTAAAAGGTGCAATATAAGTCTTCTTGCAGCATTTGCCACTGAAAAATGATGTCCTGATTGCGTTGCCTGAGAGCAGCCAACCTGATTAGAGATGGTACGGCACCTTCCATACCAGTTTTACGATTATTAATGATAATAATTATAGTGAATCATAGATGATACACACTAGCGATCCTCCGGCAGTGTCAACCCGTTGACTCGTCTTGTGACCTGTGACTTGTGACTAGTCGTTGATGAAACCGAAATTGCCTCTGGCTTGTCAACTTGTGACTAATGATGAAATCGATACCATAAAATCAACAAGGTGTGCAGAATTCAGGCGTCAGGCTCAACATATGCGATAAAACACTATCTATTTGGTTTTAGTTTGAATTGGACATTCTTTAAATACCGGGTCACAGGGTCTGCGGTTTAGCGGGCCACTGGATCTTGGGGGGTGTATGTGTGTGCAATTTGCTATGACATAATTACCTGAAGCTTGGTACGTTGTATGCCAACGAGTGTAACGACCAGGAAATATGGCTCCAGGGTTTATAGATGCTAGATTGGATTGACGGTTGCGGCAAGCAACAACTATCCCTGGTAAGCGCATTCTGAACTAAGCTAGTGTCATTCAACGAGTATTTAATATTCTGATTCAGCGGGTCAACGAACCCCTGCCTAATAAGCAACTTTCCGGGAAAATAGGAGACAAAAATATTTTGACTTCGACCTCATGGATGCATGTGTGCCTAGCTATCCAAGGGCAAAAAATAAGGTATAATTTATTAACAAAGCTCAAGCTAACCGACATGTCAGAACCATAAAACGGCTACAGTTTAGCCGTGTTACGTTACTGTTTAATAATATATCTGAAACTATAGGGTAAAAGTAATTAGATAGATAGGTAATTAGATTATGAACGATTCAAGGTCACCTCGAGACTTTGCATTAGTTGATACTATTGAAGCGTTGAAATTCACCCCTACCATTCCAACAACCCTACGCCAAGGAGAAAATGTATAAAGTCACACTGAAGACATTTAGTCTCAGGATCAAAAACTATATGCACAAAAACGGTAAACTGGTAACAAAACAGTAATAACCAGATGTAAAAAAAAAGCTAAACCTATCTAGAATATATATCAAAATACGGTAATTTAGCCAGAAACCCATTATTAAAGTTTTTGCAAAATAAAGTTTACAATAAATTTACTACGAATTCAAGTTCCAGTAATTTGAACCAAATTTAATGCTTAACTAGGTAATCAAAACAAAATGAATCAATACTAATAAATCAATATGCATCAATTCAACAATTATTACGTAGTTATTACATAATATTTTCCAAACCAATTGTACAACAATTAATGCAATCAATTGCGCAAATGTGTGTGCTAGCTATCTTTGAGTCAAGTTAAACTGAATATGGAGGGAGCATGTCTTTTACTTTCAGTTTTGGGAGAAATAGTTTTGCATAATGATTAAGTCTTAACTACTCGTGTAACTACTGTCTGTATAATGTAGCAGTAGTACAGTTATGCGTTACACGTTGATTACCTTCAAAGCGTATATTTTTACATTTCCGCTTTTACAATAATTATGATTTTTATTGTTGTTTAACTGCTGTCATATTACTTTATGTTAGTTTGTTAGTTATTAGTTAATTAATATTGCAATCAAAATATTCATTCGCGGAGACAGCGGTGTTAGAAGTTTGGTTTCGAATTTTCATTAGTCGATTCAATTATCTGAATGGTGTTTAGCATGAAACCTATTTTGGGGGAGGTCATGTGAAGTGTTGCTTATTTCGGGTTTACTCACATATTTAGTTACATTGACAGAATTAATATGAGGTTGGGCCCATGTCGTTAGTTTTCTCAGCAATTATAAAAACGTCCTTTTCTTAAACTTTAAAAGTGAAAGCTGTATTTTCGAAAAACTATTCTATTTGAAAAATTAAAAAATGAAGTTAAAATGTATTTGGAGCAAGCAGGTATATATATAAATGTTTAATGCAAACATTGCTAGGGGAGGGTTGTCGCATTCAATGTTTGGTTGGTACCACCTAAGTTTTATACAATTTGCTGTTCCGATACAATAAACGTGAACAATTCCAACCACGGACCGTCGATCTGTGTTTTCTTGAATTGGAAAGGGAGTGAATGAAATTGGGAGCGGTAAACTCTCTCCTTGAAAATGTCCTGAAAAGATTTTTGCCCCAACTTGGTCCAAATAAGCCACAAGTTAGCTATTAACGATGCGGATCGGATCGGCTTGATTTTTCAGAATCCAAGATCCGGCAAACGAGGCAGACTTTAAGAATTTGACCAAAATTTTTGAATAAATTTCATCTGAAACTTGGCTGGATAATGCAGTTTTTTTGAACATAGGCCAACTTCGCAAGACATGAGCGCTTTAGGTATGAACGCATTCGAATGGATTCAAACATTCAAATATATTTTAAAATTTAAAAATTTTTTATCTTTTCCAAGGGGTACACTAAACAAAATGACAAGAAGTGCTGCTTTCTGGATTGCAGAATAGAAATCTGATGTCCATTTACGTGGTATCTTGAGCTACGAGTGTTGATGCATTTAAGCATTCGGGAAGTTATTAACAAGAAACAGAAATTTCTCAATAACATTTGAAAATATTTTTGCAAATATAATGCCAAAAAATCGGAAAAACTGTTCAGTTCATACCAATCATTTAGTATAAGGTTGTGCAGACAGGACCCTTCATTTGATTGTCTTTGATATAACTTGAAATTATGGTCGGCTCGGACCTGTAGTGAATTTTAGGGTCAGATTCGATCCTATCCAGATCACTGTTATCAAGAGTACATAATAACTGTGAGTGTGACAAGCGTGATAGGCTTGGGACATGATTTGCACGGTAACTGCGCTGACCCCTCCACAAATTTGACCCCAGTGACTCCCTCACAAATGAGTACCTAGTACAGTATTCTGTAGGATCACTCGCTTGTAATGTTTATGTGGTGAAACGAAAAACGTTCAATCAGCATCTGGCCACATTCGAGCAGGTACTCATTTTGGGGAGGGGAGTAAGCCGTTATCGTGCAGATCTTGTCCCCGGCCTAATAACCTAAACTCTTGTCACACTCTCAGTTATTATGCACTCTTGCTATTAGCTATACGTCGATTCGGACAATTTCTTACAAGTTGATTGTCCCAGTTTTTAATTCCATAAAAAGAGATGTCATCTGAGCCGATAGAGCCCATCGTTTGAATACAAGACCGTCGGTTTCCGAAACAAGCTTCTTCCTATTTAGTCGCCGAGGTAGTCTGACCATAATTTTCAAGAATGCGAAGCAATAGTAGTATAGGGCTGAATCAAAAAATTAAATTTTTATTCTACTCAAGCTTGGCAGTTATCCTTTTTCCCACAAGCATGAAGAAGTTGTATTGAAGAAGTCAAGTCTTACTCTTTCAAATCTTTCTTGAGGTTAGTTTTGAGTTTATGCCAAACACTCTGGCCGGCCATTACACTTTCTCAGTTGACTTGTGTGGCTGGCTGGGCTTTGCATTGGATTAGCACGGTTGCTGTACTTCTGACGTTGTTGCGAAACTTTATGCAACAGTTTAGCCCTGAATGAAGATCTAATTTGGAATAATTAGCCTTCGAAATAGTAGGAATGTTGAAAAATTTCGTCCATTTCGTCCGTTTCTCCGATTCTCAGCTTCTTAGTTTCTCCCATTCCCTGTTCTTTCTTCGTCTACCGTATTACCGTCAGCCTATCAGAAACAGTTGATGTAAACAGGCGAAACTTGAATTTCCGTTTTTCCGTTTCTCCGTTACTCTTTTAGAGCAAGGAAAGGCCATAGAAAAGTGGTTGATTCCTTCTGACTTCCGTGGCTCACTCGGCAGACCGTCGTTTCGCTCAACCAGAGTGTCTGGGTTCGATCCTCACCGGAAACCAAGGTTTTTCAAAAACACAATTTCAACTGTTGGGACACTTTTTCTTTGCGTTTTTCTCAAAATTTCAGTTTCAGATCCCCCTAGTGTAGGAAACAGATTTAAGAGTAGTTGAGGAATCGCAAAAGAATCCAATGCTGGAAGTTTTGCTCAGTATGGAATTAGTTGTTAAGACAGGAGTGGACAAATGATGATCTGCTGTACAAATTGTGGCAATACCGAATAAGTTAGACTTAGCCAGACACCATCTTTAACAGATTCAATTCTACTCCGACTTGCGCCTTGAAACGGATGGTAGCGGTAGCTTAACAAAGTTTGATCAGCTTTTCTAGAGGAATCTGTCCAATTTGTATTCTAAAATTCCAAAAATTCTAAATTCTATTCTGATTCTGTTTTTGAAAATATTGCATGAGCCAAAGGAATTACAATATTGGTAATTATCTTTTTTGCGGTAATTGGTATCTGAATTGGCACTCAGAGTGATGCTATTAATTAATGGAAGACTAAGCTTTTTGGTGGATAACGTTTAGTATATGCACTGTGTAGGCCGCGCTTCGACCAGAACTCGCAACGGTTCCCCCCTTTGGACGGGAGGGGTAGCAAGTAGCCGATTAGGTCACAGTAATACCTCTTCTTGCCAAAAATGCACACAACATTTTTAAACTTTTAGAGTCAAATTTCGATTAGATTAGATTTAGATTAGATTTAGCTTTTAAACTTTTTTTAGAAACGCTTCCATGGTTATGTTGATGAGTTTGACGACAAACGCATTTAGTCTGACTGGAAATTGAAAGGACAGGGGATGTCTGAGTTGTCATCGATCGGTTCGGATAAAACTGATAATTCTCGGATCTACTCCTATTTAATTATACTTTAACACAGGATGGATGATCTGGGATTAGAGTTGTAGCCAAGCCTTGAAGGGGGTCTCCGGGCTCGGTTTTTGGAGTGATTGGCCAAAACCCGGGAAGGTCAAATTATATAACTTCTCTTTCAAATCTAACTTCAAATCTAACTTCTAAACTTTGTCTAAACTGTCAACAATTTGAGTACCAATTCAAACTTAACTTTGGTTCGATGTGCCTGTGTGACTCAATCGGTAGAGCGTTGCCTAGATTGCCAACGGTTGTGGGTTTAATCTCCGCCTCAGGACCGAATTTTTCGGGTCTGGTTGCTGCAGTTGCAATTATTTCTTTCAGTTTTACTTTCAGTCTTTTATAAAATGAATGTAAAATATGACATTGGCCAAACACTGGTAAATTCACTAAGAAACCTGAACTATACATCGGAACAAAATACCATGCCGTGTTCAGTATCGCACAATTACTCAGAGTCTAGGTACATTTTGTTGATTTTATTTACGATTTTATTTGGTATGCACTTTATTTTATTTTAGCTATCAATTAAAAGATATATATTTAGCTAGTTGTATTGTCTGGAATTTTATATTAAGATCTTTTTGATACGTTACGTTACCATCTAAATCCGAAGTAATGCCAGTCTTTCGGCTGAGACCTCGAATCGAGCTTTTGACAGGAGAGCAAGGTTGGTGAAAGTTCATGATAAAGGCACCAGGTCGAAAGTGGGGATTCCCTACTTTGGATTCAAATTCCAGTGAATTAAAATTGAAATTCTCTTTTCACAGAAGCACTCGTAGCTGGGTTGGCTAGAGCGTCTGCGCGTTGAGTATGAGACCGCGGGTTCGAGTCCCGCCAGGTTCACGATTTTTTCTGGTGCTTGGTGGTGTGCACCCTTTTATTTTTTCCTAGTATAAAGACCGTTATCTGAGTATCGTCAGCCTGTTAGTCTGAATTGTTTTGTGTGAATGCCGAGTTTTATTTGTTAATGATTTATTTGTTAATCTTTTTCTACTTTCAGGCTATCGCATTGGCCAGAACATCCGGGGGATGACGCAGATCGAGATCAGCGATGCGACCGTGAGTCCGGCGGCCATGGAGAAGTTGGTGTCCGCGATCAGCCGGCCCAGTCTCAATCCCGGTCTCACCACGCTCACCTTGGACAGTCCCTTCACCCGGATGAAGGACGCGGAGACCGCTGCTTCTCTGGTACGGGTTGTTGTTGTTGTTGTTGTTGTTGTTGTTGGTTGTTCTGTCTTCTTGTATTTTAGGTTTGGATTGACTGGAACAGCACTGCGCGATTGCCATGATATGGTTATAAAGTCCAGCCTTTTAACTGTTTTATACTCGTCTTTTTGTATTTCCGGTTTTTTGTATAGTAACCTGAACTGTCACAATGCTATATTAGCTGTAGCCTTGAGTCGGAGTGTTTCGTTCGAATTTTTTGGGGCAAGGAGGAGTTTTTGCAAACTCCGGTTTCAGGCAAAATTGGTCACGACTGGTTCAGTTTCAGAAGAAAACGTTAAATAACTCTTTCTTTAGCATGGTGTTTTCTTCTTTGACCCAAAACGCCTCCGAGATTCGCATCCAGTTCATGTCTGTTAAGCGGATGGCATGGAACCGAAGCTACGAAACTATTGTGCAGCAGGATTGGCGGGTGTTGCTGCTCTTTTGTTGATTGAATTCCTGTTTTGCCCGGGTCCGATTTAGTGTACCTCCGATTTCTGTCAAATTCATTTAAAATTTTATGAGCTCGTCCGTTGCAAAAAACGGAAAACTGTGTTTTCCCCGTCTGACCAAGAGTGGGACACTCAGCTCTTCCTAATAGAATAACCTTGCGACATGCTCGGCACATTAAGGTCGAAATCTCGGGCGTGGTACCGTTTATCATTGCTAGGTATATGCGATTGAACAAAAACGTATATTATTGGCTTAAATCGCTTACCACATGTCAAAATTAGATGCATAAGCGTACCCCTGCAAGATCTCGGAGGGGGCACTGCTTAGCGTTATTAACCATGTGTTGGAATACTTGGTTAACAATGGTAAGATTTTGGCCTTAATGAGCCGAGCATCTTCCAGGCTTAAACCGCTAGGAAGGGCTGCGTGTTCTGGCTCACCCAATGTTTCATAACAATGGTCTCCTTTGGCAAAGTGGTTATTTTGGACGCTACTTTCGTCTTACCAGTGGCTTGGTGTCATAATGTCTACTCCATTTCCAAGTCTAGGCTCGGAAGCGACACAATATCCTTTTTGCCCGGAAGCCAAATTAACTAATACAAATGTTGCCGGTTACTTACCGATTAGCACGTCTCAACTAGTGTTTCAGAACGGCCGCCAGGCAATCTGACTTTGACCGTTAAGCCGACGGCCGGCCAGTCAGCTGATCCACGGCCTAGTAGACCAAATTTTTGTCCAGTTGTTCTAGTAGACAAATTTCTGCGCTCGTTGCGGAAGGAATTTACAAACATGTTCTGGTGTCTATACATCTTTCAAGTTCTTTCGAGTTTCAACCAGTTGTATTTTTTATTGTTTAAATCAATCTTCCAATATACACCGCTGAAGTTGTTATCAATGAAAACTGGAAAACTAAATCCTCCAATATCCACAGGATCAACACCAAGCTTATTCAAGTTTTTTGTGATGGTAGTTTCCTGTGGATTTTGCTTCCTTGATTTGGAATTTTTACAAAGCAGAAATTATAAATTCTTAATGCCAAAGCATTAATTTTTGGGTACATGCCGTAAGGCTTAAAACACTATTGTAGCGCTTCTACCAGGGCTGGTGGACCAAGAAGAAACCAAGGACAAGCCCGAACGGGAGGCGTCAGGCACTCTTGCACCCACGAAACCAGGACCTAGGAGAAGGGAAGAGGGAGGTTCAGCTTTCCACTCACCATTGAAAGTAAAGAATTGGTCCCGCCGGGTATGGAACCACGGCCACTGCGGAGCAGACATGCTAACCAACTACACCACAGGGCCATCAGCTGAATTCCCATTGCAGGTTTATCAATCTTTCCTATGCCTGCTTCCTTTGCACTATTCAAACAGCCTTTGCTGGCTGGGCTTTCGTCGGCCAACGCAAAAGGTTGTCTGAGTGACATGCCCGGCCGTTCTCAAGCACTAGTCCCAGACTGAATTCGGTTCGTGGCTGTTGCACTTCGTGAATGATATCGTTTTCAAATGCACAAGACAAGGTGATGTCTAAACATTAAAAATAAGATGATAAAAAGATAAGATGCTGATCATTTCAGGTTTGAAAAATTAGAGATTTTCAGCACAAATCACTATTTTTGGGAATTTTTAAACACCATCATTCACCAAATTCAACAGTCATGAGGCGAATTAAGCTTAGTATCCACTAGTCGTGCGATGGCCAACATTTGTATTAATTAAATTGACTTCCGGGTCGGTTGAAGAAATAATGGCTTTAAGTTTCACATTTGAAGGCCTGAAACCGGAAACGAACCGGATATTCTAGTACCTTACCAGCTGTAAGACAAAAATAGCAACAAACTTCATATTCCCAAAAAGAGTTAATTTTTATTAAGCACTAAGTGCACTAGCCCAAAAAACCGGTTTTATTAGATGTTTCCGAGACCGATTCCAGCCCGAGTCAGTCCCCTTACCCTGTAATCAGAAATGCAATCCGCAAAACCCAGCGTCTAGCCAGTAATTCTATGTCGTCTTTTGTTGCCCTGATTCAGTCCGGTACAGTCAATATGACCCAGCTAAGATCCGAAATTCGGAGATATTTTGGGCCAAGGAACCAACATAATAAGGATGCATTTAACGTTTTTCTCTCAACATGATCTATTTTTGACCTCGTATCCAGACATAGACAGGATTTAATCGTTTCCTCCGATTTTCTTCTCTCTGAGGTTCACGTTTCCAAAAAATAGAGGCTAACTAAATATGAGAGCAAGGCAGCAGCTCAACGTTCAATTTCAATCTTCGGCGGCACGTGACTTTTCCCATCTTATTTAACTGTAACAGATGTATTACTGTGGTTACTTAATTGTTACTTATAGCCTACAGTAATCTGTTTTCTTGTTTTGTTTCAGCAGCTTCTGGTGAACGCTCTGCTCCGACGCCGCACCAAGCTGAGCCACCTGACTCTGAAGAACGTCGCCATCGACCGAGACGGGAAGGAGCAGCTCATCAGACTCCTCCGATCGCGAGCCCAGATCCTGAAACTGGAGCGACTCGATCTCACTCAGGCCGGCCTCAATGTGGATGCCAAGGTTTGTGACCTCCACGGCTCAAGAAGCAACATACTTGATTTTGAGAAGAGAATATGATAATTCATTACAAATTTATCTCAAGTTAATTAGCTATAAGCTGTGTTTTTTTTTCGTCGAAACTTTTTGCGAACTTTTACGCAGTCCTCCAAAATTTTTTGCGGAATTTCGCAAAAAATTGCGAAATACTAATTTTTTAGTATTTTAAAGATAACTAATGAATTTTAGTAATTTGGCTGTATTTAAACACATTTTTAATATTTAACGTATGGTATTAACCAAGTTATAACTATTTTTCGAAAGTCGAAGCATGTATAGGCGTGTTTTACAAGTATACTTAATAGTGAAGAGACGCGGGGGTCTGGGGGCGGAGCCCCCAGAAGCTGAGAAAATTTTGTAAAGCCGAGGAAAATCCTTAGTGTGGAAATACTCAAAAGTTTAGTTTCGACTGTCAGTAAAATCCTAAGATATAAGCAAACTGCTAATAGGTTAATAATTGTTTAAAAGTATGGTATGTTATGGTTTCAAGGCTAAAAGAATTTCATTGAATAGCTGTCACTAGGCATTCTAACTCAGCTAAGATTGAAAGGTGTCTACGTATATAGAAATACGCGCCGAAGGCGCGAAATTTTTTGAAATTTTTCTTCAAAAAGTATCAGAAACACGTTTATTTCTCATCTGAGACAACTGAAAATGTCTACTCAGAGACAAAATTTTTTGCGGAACTTTACGCAGAGCTCCGAAAAAAGTTGCGGAATTTTCAAAAAAAGTGCGGAATTTCGCAGTTTTTTTCGCAAAAAAAACACAGGCTATAAGTTATCTCAAGACCATAAAAATATTTCTGTTTGAATCAGTATTTAGCTAGCTAAAGAGAGTTTTCGGAGCCATTTTGAGTGTTATGAGCTTTGCTATTTTCTTGTAAATATTCATTTTTGTTTCAGGAACTGATGACGGAGGTGAGAAATGCCAAAAAGCTGAAGGCCCTGCATTTGGGAGGAAACAGGATTGGACCCGACTGTGTCAAGGAACTGGGTCTGTCTTTTCAGGTAAGCCTCCTTTATGTAAAACTTTCGAACCACATTTGTTTTTTAGTCTGTAGTCGCTACTTTTTGTTGTTTCAGCACCCCCTTTGTTCCACCACCAGACATGAGTGCTCTTAGATGGTGCCAAGTCGGTTCTGCCAAGTCTGGGAATGATAAAAATTGGCCTGAGCTCCAATACATCCCTTTCTGTCCGATTTTATCACAGTACAGTACAACAAACACTTGATGCTAAAAATTGAGCAGCACGGGAAAGTGGCTTTGCGTGTTGCATAACGGACAAGCTTGAGCACACAAAAGCAGAGAACCAAAAACTAAAACAAGGTTTATAGAGGGCCCATGTCTTTTGCATTCGGTTCTTCATTTGCATATTTTATCGCCAAGTCGGTGTATGTATTTCCTTTACTACAATCGGATATCTTACGGTTGCTGAGTAATTTCATGCAGAATTTGAGTGCCGCTTTTGTTAAACATAAGAAATATTATAAGATATTTCGATTTCCTATAGTTTGTGACAAAATTTTGGAACAAGGCAGCCAGTCAGCATTCTGTGGAGAAAGTCTGTGGTGGCCAGAGTCTGAATTTCGACCTAAACCTGAATTTCTAAGTTAAATTCAGATTTCTTCAAAGAGCTGTTGTATACATGTTAAGGGCCTATTTAAAAATTCCTTTTCAACTGGAGAAATATTGGTGATAGTCGAAAACATGCTTAAGAAAAAGAAGCATTTATTGGGAAATTTTTGGCACATGTTTTGGCAGTTTCCACTCCAAAAGTGGCATATTTTGGCTGTTCGCTCAACGAATAACTAGTTTCGCAAAGGGATATAGTTTGGCACTGAGTACTCGTCGTGGGCGTTTGGGGATGAATATCGCAAAATTAATTAGCTGCCTTTATTTCTGTATCTCCTGTTCCATAGTGTCAATTTAAGGGGGGGGGCTACTAAAATCGACTTGCCCCGACTTTGTCCAATTGGCCTACTTTTTGGCGAAGATATAGAGCATGGGTGTGGTTAAAAAATATCGGGTACTGAGATCTTAGTTGCCTTCCAGCCATGTGCACCCGTCACGTTTATGTGCCCGACGCCCATTTTTCGCAACTACCAACATAATTAATCAAAAATTTCTACTGACTGCTGGGCCTAAGCTTCAAAGCTGCCATTCGCAAATATGAGTTGGCACATATGTCCCTACCTGCAGAAAAATACTAGATGTCTGTGTCTTATCTGCATCTAAGGGAATTACTCTTCAAAGTTGAAGTTTCCGTAAAAATTTAAAAATTTTTGGCTAACGAAAGGAAAATTTTATTACTGGTGCGAGCTATAGGGCTGTAATTTGGCATAAAAGCAGGCCCAATAGGAGTACTCATTTGTGCCAAATGGCAAGAAATTCTGCCGGGTGAAAAAATTTTTATGTCAACTTTAATCTTCAAAACTTGCCTAAACCGCCATTTTCAGTCTGTCGGATCCTGTGTAGAGGCTTTCTGCAGCCATAGAAGTAGCAAACCTTCACTAATCGAGCTGAAATCTTTTGTGGGGGTGTTTTCGACCTCGTAGAGTTCAAATATTTTAAAAAAATTTAATTTCAAAAAACTTGATTTTTTCGATTTCTGGGGTAACATTCCCAAAAAAACGTTTTTGGAAATTTTTGAAGATTAAAGTTGACATAAAAATTTTTTCAGGCGGCAGAATTTCTTGCCATTTGGCACAAATGAGTACTCCTATAGGGCCTCCTTTTATGCCAAATTACAGCCTTATAGCTCGCACCAGTAATAAAATTTTCCTTTCGTTAGCCAAAATTTTTTAAATTTTTGCCGAAACTTCAAATTTGAAGAGTAATTCCCTTAGATGCAGATAAGATACAGACATCTAGTATTTTTCTGCATTTAGGGACATATATGCCAAATCATATTGGCGAATGGCAGCTTTAAAGCTTTTGCCTAGCAGTGAGTAGAAATTTTTAATTAATTATGTTGGTAGTTGCGAAAAATGGGGGGTCGGGCACATAAACGCGACGGCTGCACATGGCTGGAAGGCAACTAAGATCTCAGTATCCGATATTTTTTTGACCACACCCATGCTCTATATTCTCGCCAAGGCCAATCGGACAAAGTCGGGGCAAACCTTTAGTAGCCCCCCCCCTTAACACACTTTCCGATACCATCACTTTATCTGACAGGATCATATTTCAGCGAATTGGCCGCGAATTACAGATTAGCTGAAAGCGAGACTCATGGCGCATAAGAAATGCTAATTTCCCGCAAAAATGGAAGACCAACTTAACTCAACTCAACGTGTTCACAAAAATTTCCACGACAGATTTTAGCCATTATTGTCGCTGTTACACGTCCGAGCTTCTATTCAAGATAAGCGGTCTTATTTCCACTAGAATACAAGAGAATAGTCGAAACGAGGCTGTCACTGTAGCACCACAGACCCGAAATAACAATATCAATTACGCAGTTATACCACTCGACGTGCTCCACGTTGCGTAATCGTGCTGGCGGTATGTGTTACCAGGGTAAGCGAATGTTCCCCATTTGACGGTAAGATCGACACTCCATTACTGTTGCTGATGTTCACCTAGAGCTATTCAGCTTGCGGACAGAGATCCCACTGAGGGGGCTAGTGTTGTTCTCCGGTCCAATTTTGCGTGGGCCGGCCGAGGGCCGGGTGGTTACTTTTCACCGGCTATCCAAAATACCAGTAAAAGTATAAGATATTTGATATTTTTCAAGGCAGATTTTGGCAAGTTAAATGCGAAATTGTAGCCAAATCACAACAATTGTCGCTGGCCGGTCGGCCTAGGCACATTCAAAAACAAGTCTTTCTTTGGGGGAAGGGGTCGGCAAAAGACGTTCCCGTTTGGACGATACCCTGATGTTATTTCTTTAGGCCCCAATAGAACCATTGCAGAGACAATCCTTCGACGCCTAACCAAACGCGTGCCTCTTGCCTGGCTTGCTGTTATCCAACCCATTCGGGGCAGGGCCACCGTTTTGTCGACTTCTCCTCCTCAACGAGGAACATTCGCTTATTATGGTCGGAATTACGTCACAACTGCTTTGTTGCAATGTGGTCGATTCGCAAAACAAGCAAGAAATGAAGTCTAGTGGGTTCCACTTCTTCAAGAATAAAATCGAGTAGTCGTACGAAACAGACTATTTTAAACTGCAGAAGCTACAGTAATCACTCAGCAAATCATAAAGCTGAAAAACCTTAACGCTTTGTTAGTTGAATGTGCACGCTTTATCGGTATTCTTTGAAAGTGAAAGCTTTATCGATTTAAAAGCAAACGGTGCAGAACTAATTTGTCAATGCTTCAAATTATCATTATGTTGTCGTGGTCCTCCGTTGACGCAAACCCGTGTAAAGTTGTCATAATTTAGTTCATAACCATTTGAATTAATTTCATCGAGCATAACTGAAATAAGTCGAAAATATAAAAAATGAAATTTTAAGTTTGGTGGTGGGACAACAGAAAACTGAAAGTATTTGTCCTCCAATGTGACATAAAAATCGAAAGTGCACTTACGCTGACTAGTTTGTCGATCTGTGATTATCACCATATAACACCATATAAGCTTATCATCAAGAGTGCATAATTGCACTGTATATAAGAAGAAGAGTAAACCACTAGAGTGCTTCTGTTCTTGCCTTTGCGGTGCTCCGCCCACAATACGCAAATGTTCCCCCGTTTGGTGGGGGGGTAGCTCTCTTCGACTGAGTCGCTTTACGGCTCTTCGACGACGCTTCACGTCTGGAGAGCTGGGATCTTTCCAAACCTCACCCCTCCAAGCACATGCATGCAGACTATCCATCCTCTCAATTCAGTAGACTCTCCCAGAACTAAGTCATGGGCCATGATGTGATTGCAAATTAGCCCCAAAATCAAATCTACTAGGGTCTGTATTGAGTTGAGGCTAATCATGGCTAACTAGATTTCAGTTTGTGATGCGGGGGTTAGCCGGAAATGGTTAAGAGTCCACCTACAGAGCACAGTTTTGTAGTGTCATGTCTAATGTCATACTCTTATCATTATGAGCTCCTGTTTCAACCCTCCACTTCCATTTAATCGCCACTGTCGATACTACAGTGACTGCAAGAGTGCATAAGTGCACTATTATTAAGAAGAGTAATCCACTGGAGAGCTCCTCTTGGCATTGCGTAACGGTGCACCTACCAGAATGCGCGGATGTTCCCCCGAATGTCAACCAAATCGACAGCGCACACCTCCAGCCTCCGTTTGGTGGGGGTAGCCAGAAAGAGGTCCCCGTTTGGTGGAGGCGGGGTCAACAGCCAGTCAGATTGCAGAAACCCACTTCCGTTTTGCCCCCCCCTCCACACGGGGACCCCTGTTGCCTGCCCCCCCACCAATCAGGGACCACATTGTAGAAATGCCGTGAAACTACCGAAATCCTCTGGTCTACCCCCCCCCACTCAACCAAACTTCGGAGGGGGTCTCAACAATCTGATTGGTTACTGATTGGTTATTGGCGACCCCCCATCAAACAGGAGGGGCGTATGCGCTGTCGTTTTGGTCGACCCTCCCCCGAACGGGGGAACAATCGCGTATTCTGGTCGGAGCACCATTACGCAATGCCAAGATGAGGAGCCCGTCTAGTGGCTTAATCTTCTTCTACTCTGTATCAGAAAATCCTGGACTCTTGGTGACAGGAATGACCTATTAAGCAAATAATACCAATGATACCAGTAAACAGTACTACAAAAACAAACGCAGTTATTGGAAAACTAGGAACTACAAATGTCGTAATCGCCAACAAAAACAAAAGATAATACCAGAAACATTACTACATTTACACACACGATTCCCTTTTTTACGGTAGTCATCACATGTGGCTTATGTATTACTTTTTATTGTCATTTTATGTACGATTTGTCGTATGGAATGACAGTACTACTAATTATCTGATCTTGTAATGGCCATGCCAATTTCGTTGCAACTTTGTTGCTCATTGTTTTAGGGTTTGTAAGAGTAGTAATAGAGACATCAATTGGGCGCACTTTGGGTGCCATTTTGCTCCCGGTTTTTGGGTGCCATTTTGCTCTCACTTTTGGGTGACTGTTTTGCTCTCACTTTTGGGTGACACTTTTGCTCCCAATGGTAATGAATGTAATGAGTGACGATGAGTGAAAATTTTGAGTGGTGATTTCGCTCCCATTTTTGGGTGACATTTTGCTCTCACTTTTGGGTGACATTTCGGATCCCACTTTTGGGTGACTGTTTTGCTCCCAATGGTAATGACGATGAGTGAAAATTTTGAGTGATGATTTGACTCAACTTTTGGGTGGTGATTTGACTCGCAACTTTTGAGTAGTGATTTGACTCAACTTTTGAGTGGTGATTTGACTCAACTTTTGGGTGACACTTTTGCTCTCACTTTTGGGTGACACTTTTGCTCTCACTTTTGGGTGGAGATTTGACTCAACTTTCTTGTGGTGATTTGACTCAACTTTTGAGTGGTGATTTGACTCAACTTTTGGGTGGTGATTTGACTCTCAACTTTTGAGTGGTGATTTGACTCAACTTTTGAATGACACTTTTGCTCTCACTTTTGGGTGACTCAACTTTCGGGTGGTGATTTGACTCAACTTTTGAGTGGTGATTTGACTCAACTTTTGGGTGGCCATTTGACTCTCAACTTTTGAGTGGTGATTTGACTCAACTTTTGAATGACACTTTTGCTCTCACTTTTGGGTGACACTTTTGCTCTCACTTTTGGGTGACGTTTTGCTCTCACTTTTGGGTGGTGATTTGACTCAACTTTCTTGTGGTGATTTGACTCAACTTTCGGGTGGTGGTTTGACTCAACTTTTGAGTGGTGATTTGACTCTCAACTTTTGAGTGGTGATTTGACTCAACTTTTGGGTGACACTTTTGCTCTCACTTTTGGGTGCCAGTTTTGCTCTCACTTTTGGGTGACTGTTTTGCTCCCATTTTTGGGTGACTGTTTTGCTCCCATTTTTGGGTGACTGTTTTGCTCCC
>JASAND010011365.1:0-10405 GCA_030248195.1 Trissonchulus latispiculum
TGCGCAGTTAATTATTTTATAAGAGAGCTCTTAATTGCTTGCTACAGAAAATATACGTGCAAAACATTGTTTAAGGTGGTGATTCCTTTTGGGCACATATTGTTGATTGACGGTTCAAATCAAGATGAAATTTGATGAAACTTTCCAAAATAATTTCTTTTAGCATTCTAGTACCCTCCACGCAATCCCGCTTCAAAAATTCGACGTCTCAGTTCGGGGTGGTTTTTGTCAATTTTTGACAGTTAGGTAGTTGCTGTACAGCTATGATTATATTCATTCGAACGATCTTGTCGAGCTCTACATTTCTGCTTTTTGAAGTATCTTTCTAGCTTTTCGCTCTCGTGAGATATAGTCGATTTTTCTATTTTGGTGTTGAAAACTTGTCATTTTTGTAGAAATCAAATAATGCGTCATTTCTTGAGCTACGTAAGCCGTTAAATTAAACTACGGGTGTCAATTTGAAGGTCTCGTCGAGACCGATTATCCGTGACATTATAATTTTCTAACTGCTACCCCGTACGCTGCTATCAAAGAAAATGTAGTTTTTGCAAAAACAGGACCAAATTTTTTCCAGCGGTTGTGGAGCATTTACTATGCTAGCTAGATTGTTGCCACTTACTGGACGTGTTTTACACTAAAATACCCAGGGACCATTTTTTAGTTGTTCTGATTGCTGCTTTCTAGCTAAAGTGGTCGCTTGCCAAAGTTTGGAAAAGTAGGCAAGATCCAGGTTGCGCATACATTTTAGCTAATTTCTTGATAACGAAGAGCGGTTTCATAATAACTAAAAAAGGGTCCCCAGCTTTTTGATAAGGGAATCGACTGATGTGGTCGATGCCTCACGAAAAAATTTACTTTAGTCTGCAAAAAAATTAATGTACTTCGAAAATACATAAAATAATTTCCAAGAACTAAAGTTAGTTTCGTTGTACTCATTACAAAGAGCAAAAGTTAAGCTGCATTTTGATATAAAAATGGCTTCTTAACTCCAAGTAATGGTTGAGTAATAACGGTTTAAAGTGGATGTCTCCAAAAGGAATCACCACCTTAAAGATTTTTTATAAAGCTTGAGGAATTCACCTTTATATCGAAAATAAAGTTTAAACTATTCAGCGTTTGTATGTATATTAGCACATGTTCCTGTAAGCTTTATCATATTTGAGAAATCTTTGCTGAGCTGAGATATTAATGACAAAAGTTTAACTATAATGATGAATCATCAATTAGAACAGAGAGTAGACATTTCTGATTTTGGAATTGAAAGTAATCCCATACATATATGCGAAGATGTATATAAGTCGGAAACAGAAGTTTTTGGAATGAAAGACAAGATTTCACACACAAATCATACTAGCCCTATCTTATATCATTGTTTGCACGCATTTACGGTGAAGAGTATATTTATCAAGCAAAATGATTATGAGGGCTCGGGTCGAGCAAACATAAGAGACCTGCTGCGTTGAGGCGCAGCAGGAAAAATCTTGTTCTCCAGCAATTAGGCGCACCTAGACGAATTCTGACACATTTAATTTTCGGCGAATCCTTGGAGCAGTGCAGCAGCCGCTGCTCTGATTCACAGCTCAATACAAACATCTTTTTGGGCTGTTAATCTCATTTGCATATTCCCGTTTTTTCAGCTTATCTAAGTAGTGAATTTCAAATCTGCCAAAGGGGGTAACACAGAGTTGGAAGTGGGTCGCAATTTCGTGACCCGCGGGTACCCGCGACCCGCGACCCACGACCCGCGACCCACTGAGATTTTGGCGACCCACTTGACCCACTTCACTAATTTGGACATTTTCGCATATTTAAGTACTCTATAGCATGCATCGAGCAAAATTAACCTTTTAAGAATGTACATAGTGAAGTATTAAAACTTTCAAACAAAAATTTGGCAAGTTCAAAGCTAACTGCATTAGATTTCATCTTCGTTTTCGTTAGTTCTGAGCAAGCTATGCTATTGCAAAAGTGTTGGGACCTCGATCTGTCACTATTTAGTCAGTATATAGGCAACGTTTTGAAGATAAAGTGCATTCGCTTGTAACAATTTCATAAAAGTTCAGTCCCCATTCTGGTTAATTTTTTTACAGCTGCGTGGCGACTACCGCAGGAGTATTCATATATTATTGTCCATTTTCAATTTGGATATGATAGCAAACTACCATTTTAGTGGTTTATATCATACACATTATTAGTACCAATAGTACATAGTACAAATTAAATTAGGAATGACTAAAATTAAATAACTCGTAGAACTACGTTGAAATTTTAAGCTTGGCATATAAATATCTACTGGAAGCATTTATTCAAGCTCTGCAGGCTGTAAGTAAGCTGTCAGCATTGTTTTTGCAGAAACCGTTTGTCAATCAATCGGTGGCATTAAAGGCTTTGCGTGGTAATAAAATATGTATGCCAATGAGTTTGTCAGGGAAATATTACTGAAATATTTTTGACTGAAGATTCAAGACAGAATAGAAATAAACAATCCTATCATAAAAGCAATATTATAATGTATAAACACATAACACGTTCAAAAGAGCCAAAAGTTAACGAAACATTGAAAATTAAACATAAATTAAAAATTTTCTGGTGAAATTAGTTCAAATTTAGCGAAAAATTGGTGTGAACAAAAATATCTCTTGACCCGCTCTGACCCGCGGGTACCCACTGACCTGAAAGTCGACCCGCGGGTACCCGCGGGTACCCGCGACCCACTTCCAACTCTGGGGTAACAAAATAAATGATGCCGTTGAGATTAATGTGAGCCCCCCTTGTACAACAACGTTTAAAATCTTAATTTAAACGTAATTTAAAAGAAGCAAAAATGATGGACAGCATGCATAAAATTTCAATTCTTCGGCAACGGTTGCTTCAAACAAATTTCAGCCAGGACACCCCCACTGGAAAAAACCACACTGTCTAGGATTATGTGTTAAACATAGGCCACAATGTGAAGGTGTCCTGAACTTTCCTACCCAATCAGGGTCAACTCATTACAAGTATTCCGCCTCCGGCAGAATAATAACGATTCAACCTAAATATATTAGATTTGATGCGGTTCAATTTTGCCATGAAAGGAGTAGCAGAGATTTGATGCAGTTCAATTTTCTGCACTGCAGATTCGATTCGATTCGATGCATCAAAAATCAAAAGTCGCATTAAAAGTGTTTTGATTCGATTCGAATCAAAAATCAAAAACAATTGTAGTCTGCAGTCTGTACTAAATTTGGTACTATCCTTGTACTGTACTCTGCCTACTGTAATACTCGGCTCAAAAATGAGTTGGCACATTAAGACAGTAATCATCACGCAAACTATATATCACCAAGTGAATTGATTTGATGTGAATGGCAATTTGGTTATGGCTCATACACTAGAGCTCAGCCAAAGCTAACGAGCTAATTAGTTAATTGATCACTAAACAGCAGATAATAGACGTCATGACAGACTGAATTAATTTAGTTCAGGAAAATTAAACTTATTAAATTATTGCCAGTATCTATAGTAGATTATTTGCTACAACTGCCAATTGAACTAGAAATATGTGCTTTTGAGGGGAAACCATATATCACGAGAAGCAAAGCCTCCATACACAAGATCAGCTAATACAATGATCAATCAGTAAAACATATCAGCAAAACAAAATTTCAGCTCCGCTGAGACTGCTTGAAATACTTAAGGGGGGGCTACGAATTTCACTAAAAGTTCGATGTTGGAAAAGCTAGCTAGTCTTTTGCCATATAATACTTTCAGGTTTAGTATAAAATAGTTTAAAGTTTGAAAGAATTCCATGACGCGTAGCGTCCTGTGGAGCCATCAGAAGTTGGTGTTGTCGGTCCAAAGCTCGACATGACACGTACGTAAACTTTGCCTCGCCCTGATCGCTATGCGCAGGGTACGGTACCCAAATATTCCAGAAATAGTACTGACACATAGCGCCTTGATATCGTGTAAAATAATCCTTAGATCAGTGTATACTTTTCTGTGCGATAAAATCAAAGTGCGAAAAATTTGGTGTTGTAGGTCTATAACGGGTGGAGGTTAACTAACGTCTACTGAGCTGCGGCTTGTCAAAGAAGCCCAACTTTGCTCCAATTAATACTCCAAGTATCTGTCTTAACTTGTGTAAAAATGACGTGGTTTCGTTAATCCCTGCGTTCGCAGTGCTAGATTACATTATCGATATTGTCGCTGTTATTTGGTGCCATTTCGAAGATGTGAGTCAATTATTCCAAAGTGATGTGGCAGAATCGGCTGAAACTTTGCGCATTACAGGCCAGTGAGTGTACCAAGATGTGCGAAAGCTAGGTCACTAAACCTCGCTTCAATGTTTAGAAATGCTAGATTGATTTCTCGAAGTATGGATGGCGATCGCTCCAAAAAGCTCTAAGACAGTTGTAAGCGCATGCTGAACGAAGGGAGCGTCATATCGAAAAACGGATTTCATATTCGGATGCAGCAGGTCAAATAACCCCTATGAGCACTTTTTTGACAAAATCGGAGACAAAAAATGTTTTGACCCCAGTTTTACTGCGCTTAGATAGCTTTTCAGGCCTAAAAATAAGGATTATTTCTTAACAAAAAGTTAGCTAGCACACAAACCAGAAAACCAACGCTTTCGAAACTTACAGACAGTTTGCCCCTATTAGAGCCTAATATTTGGTAAAAAGCTGGGGTAGGTTAGGTGCTGTCAGCTGTCAATTTTATTAGATCGAAAACGGCGCATGGTCACATCGCAACTTTTTGCCAAATTTCAAACGTTGAGCTGTTATAGCTGAAGAAGGAAGCAACGCTCGAAAGCCGGAATACTTTTAAAATTTAGCACTAGTAACAGATAATTTGTATGGCTGAAAGTTTCAGAATTGGTCAAACCGTTAATCCACCAGAGCTGAAAAACCTTTTTGAAAAATCCCATTTTCCCACCAAAATTTGTACTTTGGCGTCCTGCCAAAAACGGTGCATATGAGATTTATTGTTGCCCACCCTAAAGATTTTTGCTTTGGTATGTTGGCTAACGTTGGGGGGAAAAGTAGCTCTCTCCGACGATGTCGTGCCAACCCCTGCGTAGCCCCCCCCCTTAATCAGGCATCTTTAACGGATTCCTCAGGCGTTTCTTCACTTTAGAATACACGAAATCAAAAAGTTCTCAAAATGTCACTATTTAAATCCACAACAGTTAAATAGAGAAAGATAAGGAGACGAATGTATGATGAGCCCGGCCTGGACGACTAAATATGTTGTACCGTTATAGCTGCCTTTCTACTCATCCCTTCACGAACTGCATGCCTGCCCGATTTACTGTCGGTGATATGGTACGTAACAAGAAGCGCTACTAGAATTTTAATGCTTCCATTCGTTCATGTCAAAATCACCGACAACCGGGCTCCTAGAAGGATCGGTATTTCGACAGAGAGTCAGGTCTCCTCTGGCATTTACCTATTTCAGCAGCTGCTCGTTTTCAATACTACTGCACTCACAAACACAACCCGGGGCTTAGATGTATCTTGAGAAAAAGTTGCCGGTGGAGATTCCAAAATTAGGGTGGGTTGGCATTCGTTTTCAGGCGGGGCGAGGCCCGGAAACATCGAACGAATCTTCCTACCACATGTTTTTGTTTCCAACAAGAGCAATATCTATATGTTACGGGCAGGTGACTAAATTGGACACTTCGGAAAGTGTCCAGACGGATAGATAAATTATGAAGGTGCGCAGGCAGATAGATAATTTTTTACAATTATCGCATTCTGTCCGGGTAGATGAGTAAATTATCTATGTTTCCAGAGCAGTTTTGGACACATGCGTAAGTTTTTAAACTATGAATTAATAATGCAAATGCAATGTGTTTATAGATGTTTCTTAACTTTAGTATTATTTTTACTTTATGTTTATAATAGTTTATGCATAGTTGTAAAGCTTGTTATTATTATATTAGCTTATGTTTTATTAATTTTTTCAATCTCATTTGTTCTTGTTAATTTTATGCAGCATTTACTGTATATACTTCCGGCTTATTCATTGCTATTGATAATTTATTTAATTGCTAATTAATTTTTATCTACTTATTTGTGAACTATATTTTGGTGTTGTTTTAACATAATTTAAAATAGAAATCAACGGTGAAATGAACACTAATCGAATTTTTGGTACATGATAAAATACAATTAATAAGATTAGGGAATAAGTAAATAGTTATACGTTAGCTTAAAATTCAAATACGTGTATATTAGAATTTCATTGTTGATTTCTAGTTTCAATTACATTAAAACAATACCAAAATATAGTTCACAAATAAGTAAACAAAATAATTAAAAATAATTAACATATAAATAAATATATAGTATAATTGTTGTTACTGGAAGTCTTTAATGCAAGATTGGAGTTTTACATGATTTAACGAATAGCTCTGAGATTTCATGACCGCAACGCTTTCGACCTCTCTGAGTATGAGTACAATATGCTTTGATTTCTGGAAGTTCTATTATTTCGGCCCTTTTCAAATCATAGTGGGAGCTAATGGAAGCTGAAAACTTTCTAGTTTCAAATTTTGCCGAAAAGCTAACTGTAGAGGTTAACCACTTTAAGGTGAAATCAGTCCTGATGTGAAGGCAAGTAGAACCACTTTAAGGTGAAATCAGTCCTGATGTGAAGGCAAGTATAGCTATCATTTTTCCATTCTCTGAATAAGTCCTGTCACGGCTTAAGTGATAAAAATTACTCAGTTATAGATATGTAATATAATTATGGAGCTCATTTTATGGCAGTAGCTACGTCTTGGCAGCAACCATGCAAATATATATCCGCATGACTAGTGATGTGGATCGGATCGGATCGGCAGCTAAGAATATAACCGATCCGATCCAGCAAAATTATTCGTCGATCCGATCCGATCCGATCCGATCCGGGTCCTGGATCGATCGATCCGATCCGATCCGGCGATCCGAAATGATTTCTTCAAAAAGCTAAGTGGAACTCGATCTAAAGTCGGCTTTTGCCTTGTCAAACTTAACTTACACACTAGTTTCACTAAAATTCCTTCATTCCTTCCGAAATACTAAACCGTAATTGTGTAAAATTATATATGTAAATTAAGCAAATGAAGTAAAATTACTCAAAATAGTGAGGCAGATGATGATCGCGGCCTGCCTACTAACATAATACAAATTTAACATTATCAGTTTAAGATAATACAAATTAAACATATCAGTTACAACTATAATTTTGAGATTTAATTACAATTTTAAGTAAAATTTATTAACTTGATGTTTCAGACACCGAAATTGAAGTTGTAATTTTTTGGATCGCCGATCAAACTAACATTTTTCTCGGAAACTGAATCTGCATCTACAGCATACTAACAGCGGGTCTTGCTTCTGGCAGATGCTTTGCACTAAATTATAGTATGTAAAGTAAAAGTATTGGATTGCTGTATATAATTAAGTTGTTACTACTTAGCTTAGCTACTACTCAAGCTTAGCTACTGAATGCTAAGCTTGAGAGACTCAAAATCAAAAAGAAGTTTGGTTGCTAGAAGGAAAAACGTAAGCACCAAACAGTGCAGTGATCGAAGTCAAGTTCAGTCACAAAAATGCGTTGGGCACGGTTTAATTTTATGTGATATTGGGTATCAGGTCGGATCGCCGATCCGCCTGATTCAAGCGATCCGATCCGGACCGATCCAGCAGGTCTACCGATCCGATCCGATCCGATCCGATCCGACCTCCGGATCGCGGATCGGATCGATTTTGCCGATCCGATCCACATCACTACGCATGACCTCGTGACTTTTGTTCAGAATTTTCACCTTGATCCTAATAAAATAATAGCCTACTCTAAAACAACTCTGCCTAATTAGATACCAACTTACCAAAGTGTCACAATCCTAGCACATATCTTGCTCGCTGAGGTTGAACTCTAGCAACAAAAGCTAGATGATCTGTTATGTAACTTGTGTGGACAGTATACGCATTATTGTTCACATTTGTTTACTTTGCTGATACAATTTTGTGTTGTGCATTCCAGAACACTCATATCAATTTCTAAATTAGTAGGATAGTAGGATAACTTGAGTGCTGCAAGTGGAGTTTTCAGACTGATGTCTAGTGATCTAAACTGAATAATATTGATCAGTTGGTTGAGACCTGTGATTATATTTGGAGATTGTACTAAAAAGCGAATATATTATATTTGGAGATTGTACTAAAAAGCGAATATTCTCTTAACACTGTATAGACTTGTCAATGTAATGTTGCTGTCAATCGGCAATTTCAGCTAGGAGAATAAGTAAGCTCTGTGGCAACTAAACACGTAAATATAGCGGCATACAGATTGCCGCTGGACTAAAATTTTAAATTTCCCGCTATTTTGCCGACAATCTTGGTGATGCAGTGTGAACGGGTGCATTGCTGGAAATATTGTCATTGCCCCCACATTGCTGGCAAGTGATTGCCTGCAAATTGCCTAGTGTGAACCGGGCTTTAGGGAAACGCATGTGTTTATGGATCATTTTGCTTTTTCCAATTTCTGGAAATCTTATGGCACGGAATACGTTCAGCGGCGAGATAATACCCCTTTTAGGGGCCAACTTGTTAATGCCCGAGCCATTTAACCAGTGCTCCGATTATTGCCTGATATCATCAAGTTTGCCCGACCCCCAAACTTGTACGATTAGATAGGGCTGAGAGAATAAAGGTAATAGTTTGAGACTTGAAACGACCTCCCAGTACCTAGAATTGTCTACCAGAAATCCGTTTCATTACATATATAAGTGTCGTTATTTCATGAAATACACTAGTAGTTAAGCTACTCTCATTGTTTATCAAATCTTATTTAATTATCTTTTTAATTTGTCTATTTAATTATTTAATTTATGTAATCTAATCCAATCTAATCTAATGATTTAATCGAATTTAATTTTCGTTTCCGTGTTAGATGCATTGATGCATATGCATATTCATCAATATAGATATTGATAAACTTTACAATAAATTGTTACTTATAACTTTTGCATAAAATAAGTAATGGTTTTTAAACAACTGCTCGTGTGGATACTTAAACTGTATGATTAGTACGTGATAGGGTTTTATTTGAACTTCTCCGAAAAGACCTTGGCCAAGTGTCCTTGGAGTCAGTGCAGCTGCCTTGGAAAAAATTGAAAACGAGCAGATTTATTTTTAATTTGTTTTTAGCAAACATGCATGAATCCAATAGAAATTCACTTTGGGCTCCTAGTCGGTGACACAATAACTTTGTTAATGACAACATTTAATCTTGCTTCGCAATTTCAGTTTTGCTGGTTAGCTTTTTAATGGCACAGGCGATCCACATGCAGCATGGAAAATAACGCTTGTGTGCAGTACGTTTCTCATTCATAATACATACGTGGGGCTCAGTTTCAAAGCAATTGAAATTTCAACTACACAAATTCCGGCTACAGTGTAAATAACAACCCCGTCGTATGCAAATAACTTTCTCCAATGAACCTTATACAACTCACTCTCTCTTTTCCTATGTTAATTGCGTGCGTATATATAGCTGAGTGCACGCTGCAGAGAGCTTTGTTGCTCTTCTGTGTTACTTATCCGCACGGTGCACGCTGGGAGGCCTGGACCTAAACTAATTTGCTGCGCCATACAGAGAAATGCATAGAGCAGCAGTGTGTGCAGTTGAGCTCCAACCTAGACAGCTCAGCTGCACACCAAAAAAAGGCCTCCCAGCCGCGGCAAATTTACTGCCAGATGACCTGGAAAATTGCTTGAATTTATGCTGTCAGCTGCAGCATCAGAGAATCAAGTTTCATTAGTTTAGTGGCAAGCTTCATTTGTAGCTTGTTTCGTTGTATAAGTACTTTACAACACGACATTGCTTGCATTCAGAGATTAATGCAGCGTCGCACGGGAAGGCCTCGTGCGTAGCACTCGTGCGCTTCGCGCACTCGTGCCGCACACTCGGAGCTTCCCGCACGGCGTGCGTATAAATCTCTGAATGCCGTGCTATAATGTATACTTATCACAATTCACGAATCGTTGTTATAAGCTCACTAGCCATTTATTCCTACTACAGTCGACAGTCAGCGTGCTCAAAACAATTGTTATCTACGTTCCTGCTCTACTTTACTGGATCCAATTTGCAAGAGGGATTCAGGTCCTGCAAGGCCCACTGTTACACGAACGAACCCTTTTGCGTCATCAGCGCATAAATTCAGTACTAATAAGTACTGATCTTGCACAAAGCCCTTGGCTGCATTGTTCTATTTCGGCTTAATGCTTTAATAACCCTCGGTGGAGTTGCTGTGGATAATAGTAATTAATTACAGCTGTCAGCTGTAGCAGAGAATAAGCTATTCGAACAATGGCACCCAGTCTTCAATAAAGTTAAATTGAATTCCATACAAATGTACTGTGACAAG
>JASAND010011366.1:0-26359 GCA_030248195.1 Trissonchulus latispiculum
AACCAATTTCATTACACATATTGGCAATCACGTTTTTGAGTTTAGAACGACAAATGATATATTACTTCATGGTTGAATGTATGTATACAGTAGCCATGGGAGAAAGCCTACATATTCGGATTTTGGCTGGAACTTTTAATTATAAGGGGTAGCTGAGAACTAATATACCATCGTACTTGGCGTACTTAGAACTTTCGTTTAGGCCTATTTGCACTTCTCTAGGTTGATGTCGCATAGCAAATTCTCAACAATCGCTGGAAAAAATTGGTCAGGTTTCTGTAAAAACTACATTTTGTATAATAGTAGCCTGCGGGATAGCAATTGGAAGTTGATCACGCGTCCCATAAATCGACCTCTGTGAAACATTCAAATCGACAACCTTATTGGTTTAATTTTACGGCTTGCTCAGCTTAGGAACTGGTTTCCTTTTGGGTATTTTTGACCCATACGGTTTTAATCCTCTACGTAAATGGCTAAACCCTAATAAATAACCTGTTTCCATGCTCTTTAACATTCTGGGACCGGTCCCGTAATTTTCGGTGAAAAGATGAGAAAGTTTTGGTTTTTGGCCTTAGGCTCCCAGTAGGTAGACAAGAATGGGATTTGTTGTGATGGCTGGAAAGAGGACACGAAAATGATCATTTTTGCTTTCACATCACAACCTATGAACTGTCTCCAGTGGTAAGTCAGCAAAAAACGATTTTTGGGATCAAAAAAGTGGCCATTTTTGAAGAAATCAGGTTTTTCGAAATTACTGCCAAACCTTACGAACAATTTTAATCCATTTATACTCAATCGATACAGCCTCCAAATGCACATTTTACGAATCCCTATTAGCCGGACTTTATTGCTTTCAGCTAGAGATTTGGCCGGAAAACCATTATGGCAAAACTGTCATTATTTTGTTTTGATTAACGATTTCTCAAAAACTAATGGACAGATTCCGGAGATTTTCGGCAAAATGGAAATTCTTACTATTGCGGAGGGAGGTTTTTCTTGGTATTGGCTAAAACGTTCACAGTTTCGAGGAAGTTTAGTGCAAAGTTTAAAAATTTAGTGCTGCTAATTTTCTCAACCGTTGAGTGATACTGAGCAAAACCCCAAAAAAATCCCTCGGCCCATATGTCCTTCATATCATGGCACAAGAAAAAATTTTGGCTGATTCCGCAGTTTTGAAAAATCTATGTTCAAAAATTTTGGTCTGTATTTATTTAGCCGTTATGTCAGAACATTACTGCTATTTTTTGCGAATTTTGTTAATTTCGTAAGCTCACGATGTAGATGTAGATGTAGATCAGATGTAGAGATAATAAGCTTTAAAATGATGTATAAGCTCTTTCCAACTCTCAAGATTTCTAAAGTTATAGCGTTTTAAATATCACCACAAAAGCACTGTACAAAAGGATACCACCACCTTAACGTACAGCATTACACGGTGCATATAGTACGTGAGATGACGTGCATAGAAAAGTTCAATGTTGGTACGTCTGGATAGAATCGTGTACGTATGTGGTCTCACCCTTTACTCAGTGTAATTTTTCTGTCGCTGGGTGCTAAAAATTTGTGCTTTAAAATGCTAAAGGTGCTAAAATTGGTCAGTTTAAAAAGGCATGTCAAAATATTTCTGCTGTTTTATTGCTAGTTTTGACGGTTTCGTAAGCTCATATGAATGTACAGATAATAAACTTTAAAACTATGTATAAAGCTCTTTCCAACTCCAGGTGCTGGTATCCTATTGTGCAGTGCCTTTATTGTGATTTTTCGCAACACTATCAGTGGCTTGCATCAAATCAAACAGTGTTAGCTCGGTGTTACCAGTTATCCTCAAGGTTAACACGGCGATAACTGGTTAACCTCTCAGCTAATCCGTTGCATCAAATAAGGAAAAGTTAAGCTCGAGGTTAACTCCGAGTTAAGTTAGTCTTCAGCATGCAAAATTTAACTCCGATTGTGATCAGGATTAGTTAAGGACTAACTCAATTTCTAGCATTTCCGCCTTCATTTATCAGAAAATTCGTTATGGATTGTTCAATCAGGCATTTAAGATTACTTCAGTTTTGTTGGAAAAATGTTTTCGCAGTTGTGTTTCGTATGTGACATTTGCGATTTGATCCAATACTTAAATGATAACCTTGAGCTCAGAGTTGCAGGGAAGAAAGACTTAGCTCGACGTTTACCTCAAGGTAACAGCAGTCTTCAGTTAATGTTGAAAGATGATGATTGGATACATTGATTGAGAAACCGAATTTGATTGGGTAGCTCTTACCCTGAGCTGAAGCTTAGAGTTCGTTATTCTTGGCAAAGACTAAGTTGATGCAACCAACTAAAGTTTAACACTAAGCTGAAGCTCAGCTACAGAATAGTTAGCACCGAGTTAACTCGGAGTTAAGGGGGGGGGTCGCTTTTTTTGGACGATTTTTCGACCTTCTCCGATTTTGCTCATTTTTACATATTTTGTACTCCCAATGGGTCCGCGAAACAAGACAAGTGCGTTTTGCGCAATATTGCTTCTATCGTTCTGTAGAGTCCTTCAAAGGTGACTCCGACATGTGTTAAACATAGAAAAATGAAAAAGTTAAGGTAAAAAAGTTTGTGTCCAAAAAATTTTTCGCTGTGTAAGAGACTCAGCTCTGAAATTTTTTCACACTTGTTAAGGACATAATGTAGAGTGCAGCGAGTGACTTTGGTGCAATTCTGTTGAGAATTGGAATTTTGGCAAATAGCCAAACTCGGAATTTTCACAAATTCTGACTTTAAAACTTTGCCAAAATTTTAATTCTCAGCAGAATTGCACCAAAGTCACTCGCTGCACTCTACGTTATGTCCTTAAAAAGTGTGAAAAAATTTCACAGCTGAGTCTCTCACACAGCGAAAAAATTTTTGGACACAAACTTTTTTACCTTAACTTTTTCATTTTCCTATGTTTAACACATGTCGGAGTCACCTTTGAAGGACTCTACAGAACGATAGAAGCAATATTGCGCAAAACGCACTTGTCTTGTTTCGCGGACCCAATGGGAGTACAAAATATGTAAAAATGAACAAAATCGGAGAAGGTCGAAAAATCGTCCAAAAAAGCGACCCCCCCCCCTTAAGCTAACACCGATCTAACTTAGGCCGATTTGGTGTAATCGGGCGTATAACTTTCGCAGTTTTTGGAGTCTGAAGGAGCTTTGTACATTGTTTTAAAGCTTATGATCTGCACATTCACATGAGCTTACGAAACTAGCAAAATTGGCAAAAAATAGCAAAAATTTTCTCGCATGCTGACATCTGACAGTGCAATATGGACCAAAAATTTTTGAACATAGATTTTTTAAAACTGCAGAATCGGCCAAAATTTCTTCTTGTGCCATGATATGAAGGACATGTGGGCTGAGGGACATTTTTTGATTTGGCTCAACAAGTCTAGATACTCCAGAAAATCTGGCAAATTTGCGATGACATGAAATTTCTTAACTTTGTATTCAGTTTTTTCGCAACTGCAGACGTTTTACACAAATCGAGAAAAATATCTTTCCGCTATAGTGCGAATTTTCATTATGCCAAAAATTACTCGAATTCATTGCGTAGTTTTTGAGAAATCGATGTTCAAAACAAAATAATCGCAGTTTTTGGTTTTTCGGTGAATTCTCAAGCTCAAAGCAACGAACTCCAGCAAATAGGCATTGATAAAATGAGCAATTGGGCGATGTATCGATTGAGTATAAACAAGTCAAAATTGTCAGTAAGATTTAGTAGTAATTTTGAAAAACTAAATTCTTCAAAAATGGCCACTTTTTTGACCCCAAAAATTGTTTTTGGCTTATTCTGCCTTAACCACTAAAGATAGCTCAAAGGTTTTAAAAGCAAAAATGTTCATCTTGGTTCCTTCTTTCGAGTCATAACAACAAATCCTTCTTCCGTGAGTTATTGACTTCCAAACCTTCGAATATTCATAAAAGACTCAAAATTGCAGACATCGAACATTGTCCCTGCGTTACGTTTATTTACGCATTTGTGCAAATGTCGCGGGCCGTAGGTGGTCGACCAGCAAAGGCAGAGTTAAAGCTCAGTGGACTAATTCACTGAAGTTCCCTGAGTCGTGGCTTAGGTAATAAATACACTTAAAGATGTTTACTTGCACAAAGTAGCACGCGCACGATTCCAAGAGTTGAGTCTTGGGCACGACTCGTTTCTACCAGCAAATTCACCAAGACTGACTGAACAGCTCAATAGCAAAGTATTACAATTCCAGCTACAGTAAGGCAATGGCGATTACGCAATACCCTTGATTTATTTCCAACTCCAATATATTCCAAACTTTCTGTTAAGATTTCCCATAGGCCCTCACGAGTTGGCGGTCCAAGAGGCTGAGCAACATCTCCGGGAGGCTATGAGGTATCCTGCACCTGTGTAATGGTTTTCTGTGTATGTGGCGGGGTGGGATATTTCTTTGTGGCCCGTGCATGGGGGGTGTTTGTATTAGCAGGATGCCTACTAACTTGCGTATCGGGGGGATTTGTTCTGTTTCTTACATGTTATCTAACACTTACTTTTCCGATACAAATTTGAGTATTTTTCTTTGACTATGATTTTCTTGCTCTTCATAAAAGTATTCTCTTACTTGAGTTTTCATGTGTCTAACATTTGAAGTAAAAGTGGAATCTTCTTTTCAAAGCGACTTAAACTTTTCGAATTCTTAGATATATTCTATTTTTATCTCATGTATGACTACTTATTCTATTTTATCAAATTTTTAACCTTTATTTTTAACTATGCAATAGTACTGGGGTTGTTCTACCGTCCCGTATCACGGCGGGTCCGTGGTTGCTCGTCGCCTGTGTCTGGCTTATGGCCGGGCAAGGGTGGGTGGTCAACCCCGGACCGGCATCTTAGAATCCGCAGTAATCTTTTCGCTTGCTTTGATTTCGGCGCAGTCTACGGTCGCTGGTTGTCTGGATACTCTCCGGGCTGCAGTAGCCGTAGGCTCGCGTCCTCTCTTCCTTAAATTAATCGGGCCCTTATGATGTGTTGTATAGGCCCACGTGCCTTATGTATGTGACCGTGGCCTTTGTGCCTTATATTATGTTGTGTTGTCTACTGTAGGCCTTTGTGCAGTATGTTACTCCCATATATTATGTCGTATTTAATCCTTTTTTGTTTGTTGTTTGTTTACTGTACTATGACATTTCCCCTTCCCTCCCCCCCCCAGTCCCTCTACGGCGGCGAGTTCCCCTTTATGATGCTATACATGTACTGTAAATTGTTTGTGCCCTTATATCTGTGCTAGGACCCGGAGGATTCCGTGGTTGGTGATTGTGGGCCCGAAGGTACGGGTTGGCCAGTAACTGGTGATTGTGGGCCTGGTTAGTCTGTCTGGCCGGTGATTGATTTTGGGGCTGGAGCGGCTTGCGCCGTGGGGCGCCCACTCTCCTTCCGGAGGTCGGTCCGATGGTGGCTGTGGGGTCTACCCCCTACGGCATGGTTCCGGTGGCCTCCCTGGCCTATCAATTCTGAACTTTTATTATATCAGTCTATATTTTTGTGATTGTTGTGCTTTCCGGTTTCCCCTACTCGTCCGCTCCCCCTCCCCCTTTCCCATCTTTTCTAATCGTGTTGTGTTTTTCATTCCATTCATATGCTTTATTTTTGTCTGTTAGCTTTAATAGGTGGGGGGGGGGAACTGATTTGGGTTTATACTTTATGGGGTTTTCGCGTGATTATCACCTTTTAAACACTTGATTTTTTAAAATTTTCTACTTCTACTTCCGCAGCTTTCGAGATTCTTTCAAAAGGGGTGCCCTCTAGTTCGGCTAGTCCGTCCTATATATGTCGTATATTACACTCTTTTTCTAACTGTTTTGTTTTGCTTTTACTACCATTTACTGTACCGCGGGTTTACATGCATAATTTTGTTACTGCCACCTATGCCTCATATTTTTGCCATTTTTTGTCGGTGCAGCTAAATTTTTATGTGTGTGCTTTATTCTGATGCAGCTTTATATTTTAGCATTTACTTAGATTCGTGCATACTCCGGGGGAGGCTTCCCTGGACTGGATCTGTGTATGCTTTCGCTATTTTCGCGCAATTTTTCATAAATTTCTATAAATTTCCGTTGGAGTAGCCTCTCCCGGAGCGTCTATATATCCTATATTTTTCATATATAGCTGGGGTTTAAAATTTTTATTTCTTTGTTTAGTCATTTATAGTATATTTTCTATGCATAGTTGTCTAGTTCCTCTAATGTCTAGCTTTGAATTTGTGCTATTGTAGTGTGATGTTTATGGATAGAGTTTCCCCATCGCTTTTGAAAAATTTTCGGGTTACTCTCCCTTTTCAGACCTGCGCTCCCTTCGCGGCCGAAGGATTATTTGTCTCTGTGTTGAGTCAATGTACTCTATATCTGTTGTGTGTTGTCCGGCACGTGCCGAAGTAGCTTTACCCGTGTCTCGAAAACAGACCCCTAAAATTTGGCAAAGCCAGGGGCTCGAGTGAGATACAGTTTTAATTCTTTCTGCTTCCTAAAACGACGTTTTACCTTTACTAGTACCTAGGTTACGTAGGCCAACCCTCCTTTTTATTACTAATCTTGGCTGGAGGCCGCGGCGAGGGCGCTCGTTTCAAAAGAGGGGGTAATCTGTGAACTATTTTCTGATATTCTCCTTGAATTTTCACGTAAAATTACCTAAAATGTAGTGCTATCTTTACAAACGATGAATCTAAATTGTACTCTCGTGTAGGAACCCCGGTTCCTTAGCTAATTTGTTCCGCCATTAAAATTGAGCGCAAAGTCAGTCTTGTCAGATCTCACGCACGGAGCGGTTGTGTTTTGGGCCCTCGTCTCTTCACTGTTGAGAACGCTTTTTTCGTAAGTCTTTGGCTGGGGGACTTTGTTCCCTCTTAAGTTGGGCCTTCCATTTTTCCCTTTATTTTGTAAGGTAAATGTTATTTTTGTATGCTGAGTAATTATGAGAATGTTTATTTGTTCTGAACTGTAAAATTATGCTTTCACTTTTGTCAACCATATTCTTTCGTGTAAACCAATAAACTCACGGTACTAAAATAGATTGCCGGCGCGTTTGTAGTTGTTTAGGGAGTAGGCGAGTTAGGGACGAGGTTTGACATGCGCACACTCACGAATCTAGCAACTCTTCTTTAACTTAAATTCATCGTTTACTGAGACAAACCAAATTCTTTACAGTATTATGCTCTGAGCTTTTGTAGTAGTCGACAACTGTAGTCGAGAATCACCAAGCTCAAACACTAAAACCAACACAGGAGCACAAATGGCTAAGATAGGTGTTATGTATCTAATTCTAGTGAAAGGGATTTATTTGCCACTGGTGCTAGCCTCGTTTGGAAAGGGTAGGCATACCTTGCAGTTTGACACAACACCACAAAGCTGTGCCGTGCAAGATTACAGCAACAATACAGGATTGCCGTACACAAGGTAAAGGTTGAAGGTATGAGTTTGGGTTCGTTCAAGAAAACTGCGTGACCTTGGTAATTAAATGTCTTAAAAAGGTTGCTAAGTTTAGAAATAGGACAGCCACGCTCTGCTACCAAATCTCGCGGGCCGTAGGTGGACGACCAGCGAAGGCAGAGTTAAAGCGCAGTGGATTAATTCACTGAAGTTCCCTGAGTCGTGGCTTATTTAATAAATACACTTCACGATGTTTACTTGCACAAAGTAGCACGCGCACGATTGCAACAGTTGAGTCTTGGGCACGACTCGTTTCTACCAGCAAATTCACCAAGATTGACTGAACAGCTCAATAGCAAAGTATTACAATTCCAGCTACAGTAAGGCGATGGCGATTACGCAATACCCTTGATTTATTTCCAACTTCAATATATTCCAAACTTACTGTTAAGATTTCCCAAAGGTATTATACTCTTTGAGCTTTTGGCCTTTTCGAAATTATTTTCTCGCTTGTTGCTGGTTTTTGTCTAAGAAGTTTCCAGAACTTTTCTTTTCTTATCGGGACAAAGAATACAACAAGCTCGAACCCAGTTTCACAACTCCAGCTATTAAATACATTATTGTCAAAAACAAGACGACCAAATCTCTTCTAAAAAATCCAATTTGAAAACCCTTTTTGATCTAAGCCTACAAACAACAAGTCCTTTCTAAGCCTACGGTAGCAATGGAACAAGGTCAAGCTACTATGCACACATACAAGGACAAACAATTAACGCAATTACGTAATACATTATAAACAATGCAAGACAAGTACGTAACAATTCAGCATTTACCGTATATCTTAAGTAATTTCTTCAGTTTCTAATTTGATTAGTTAGTGTAGATTTGCTCATTTAAAGTTATTGTTGTCATTGATATCAGTGATTAGTTTTCTTTTTAGATAAAACTAAAACTTCAGCATTAGTTGACCAATTTTTAGGAAGTTTTACTTTTAAAAGCAATTCTACATGTATTTAGCAATTACATTCTTTATGATTGCAGCGTACGGGATAGCATTTAGAAGATAACAATGCCACGAATAATTAGTGTTGTTTTGATTAGCATGTTTTAGTTTTGATTTGATTTTTGATTTTTTTTTATCAAAACCGCCGTAGTTTTGACTTGATTTTTGATTTTTTTATCAAAACTTCTACAGTTTTGATTTGATTTCTGATAAATCAAAACTCAAATAGTTTTGATTTTTGATTTTTAGTACAGTTTTTTAGATTCAGAGTTTTGTGAGACTTGTGGCCACGCCACGACACGCTGCCACCTTATATACTTTCCTAGTAGGACGATAAGGCAGAGTTGGGTCCGGGTCCAAGTTTTCAGACCTGGCCCTGACTTTATGTCAGACCGGGTGCCGGGTTTTCGAAAACCAGGTTTCTATCCAAATCGAAATCGAGTTTCTGTGCATAATTACAAATCATATGGCTGTTTAATGATTGTGAATTTTATTATTTTACAAATTCTGTGAAATTCAATTCATTCATTCAATCTTCGAGTTAGAACTATCTTTTATCAAAATGCTGCTGACATCTTTTCCTCTTTTTTAAATAGATACAATGAAACAATTTTTGGTTTATTAGAAATTGCTTAGGAAATTTTAGAAGTATGTAGTGCAATTTTTCAGATTTTTCGCAGTCAGAATTAAAATTATTAGTGGGACACAGGTTATATCATTCCATGCCTCCATCAAATCGCTGCAGCTGTTTTTAGCAGCACTGAGACTTTGAAACTAACTGTTTTTGTTGAAATTATTGTAAATTCCAACCACAATAAATTTATCATGAATATGAAGCAATGCAAGCAACAAATAAACATTGTTAAAACAATTGCTGAAGTTAAAATCAGCTTCTGATTTTCCATTCTAAATCAGTTCTAAATACATAAACTTCTAAATATTCCCATCGAAATGACTCCTTTTTAAAATATCGACTTTGGAAGCAGTAATAGAGGTCACAAAAATCCTTTTCCGACAAGAAACATGGTTTCTTCGAAGTTTCCTACACTTTGAGAAATACGTCCAATATGTTTTTGTGTACCAAAGATGCAGTAGTTACGTATCAAAACATTAATAAAACGTTTGGATTTTTGTTTCAATTACGCAAAGCAAATACGTTCCCACGTTAAAAATGATTATATGTAGACTGACCTATGTTTTAGCACAACTACAAGAACAGCAACTTCAGCCATGAGATGTACATTGTAAGCTTCCTTTTTGGAACAATCACAAAGTTTTAGAAGCAATTTATTGCACAAAATTGGAATTTTGAATGTTTTCCAACTATAGTGAGACGGCTTAGGTTAAATACGTCGGACCGCACGATTATGTTAACGCGGTTGAGCGAAAATCCTATGCAACTCTTGTTTGGCCTGAAGAACTAAAGAGGGGTTATTAAATTTGACGGACCAGCAACAGCTTGGATCGAGAATGCAGGCCACCGCATAAACCCCGTCAAAATCGTGATCTGTGGCGAAACGAAAACGTCTCGTCAACTCTGAGACGAGACCGTCAACTAAATTTGAAAATTACAACTCAGGACAGACTTGCGCACACACAAACACACACAGTGGCAGAAATCAGTAAATAGCAGCACAGAAGAAGTCTGTTTAAGTATATATTAAATATCGCTGAATCAAAACTAGGTTTTGATTCAGCGCTGAATCAGAACTAGGTTTTGATTCATCCTTGAATCAAAACCTAGTTTTGATTTTGGCCTTGAATCAAAATTTAGGTTTTGATTTTTGATTTTTGATAAATGTGCCTTCGCGTTTTGATTTTTGATTTGATTTTTGATTTTTTGCAGTCTGAGTTTTGATTTTTGATAAAATCGAAACCCAAAATTGTTTTTGATTTCAGTTTTGATTTTTGATTTATCAAAACAACACTACGAATAATCGGCCACGACGAGACCTTCAAATTGATACCCTATGGCTTGCGTAGCTCAAGAAATGGCGGATTATTTGATTTCTGCAAAAATGACCAGTTTTCAACGCCAAAATAATAAAATCATCTATATCTCACTATAGAGAAAAGCTGGAAATGCGCTTCAAAAACCAAAAATGTAGAGCTCAAAAAGATCGTTCAAATAAATATAATCATAGCTAGGCAGCTACTGTCTAATTGTCAAAACTCGGCAACAGTGTGCGGGGCTAGTAAATGTCCTTACCTACTAACACCGTTACCAAGCCCAGACGTAGCGGGCGCGGAGACCGTGGCACAGATGGATAACTGACCGACTACAGGAGACGATCGGGACAGCTTCGCGAGACAATATTCGCAATAGATACTTCCTATCCTAAGGGCGAAATGACTCATCCTCTCACTCAGTCAGAATAAGACTACCTACCTAGCAGGAGCTCAGAAGAATTACTAAACCTAACAAAATACAGTTTAATAGAAAGGAAACAACAAGTTATTATTATAAAAGTAATAACAAAAATTAAATGGGCTGAACTCTCACTCACACAAACAAACAAACAGTTAAGGTAGCAGTTCCCTTACATTCAGTCCACTTTGGAAAGCTATAACTTACTCAATATTCGGAGCTATGAATTGAGCCACATATCAAAATGAAGCTTTACATCTTCTGCGTCGTTTGGCATCATTGAAACGTGTCTACCTTGTTTGTATTGGTCGCAAGCTTACCATACATAGCCCCAATTTTTGACCAATTTTTTTCCAGAAAATTTTTACGCAACAAGAAAATGATCGTATCCAATGTGTTTCTGAGATAATATGCCAGGGACGGTTTTTTGATTTTGTCAAAATATCGTTTCAGTATGCAGCAATTGAGCATTTTCTGAAAATTTGGCATTTTACCCAACTTTGAGAAATCATTGCTCTGGATTGGAGGCTGATAAAGAGAAAATTAAAAAACCGCCCCGGGCAAATTGTCCAAACATACTGTGTGCAAAATATCTTTTAGATCCATCCATTGGTTGTGGAGCAATCTTCGGTCAAAAAATTTTGGCCCCAATTTGACAAAATCAGTTATTCGCCTAGAACTCTAGACTCATTCAGTGTACAGGGCTTTAATTAACCTAATTTGTGCCTCTTTCGAAGCTCTTTAATTTGAGTATAAACTTGCATACGCTTGTAGTGTACACTTATGCGTCTTTCAAATAATTCGTTTTAACCAGATAACTAGATTCTTGGAATGTTGCTCGGCCACCGAGCAACATTCACAAGAAAGTAAGCTGAATGTTCGTTTCTCGCCCAATTACATTCTAAGAATGTTGCTCGGCGGCCGAGCAACATTCTAAGAATTTATCTGTCGACTAACTACATTCACAAGAAAGTAAGTGGAAAGTAAGTTAACTGGAAACGAACACTAGCTAGCTACCCTATTGGCGTTCGCGGTAATCATAACGGCCATTGAATGATGACGGTTGCGGGGTGTGGCGCATGCGGTATTTGAATGGGGTTGGAAGGGGGATGTGAGGGGGAGGGGGGATGTGGGGGGGACGGGGGACCTGGGGCTGGGGGAAACCTGGGCGAAGTGCGCTGCGGAAAAATTTTTGCTGGGCATTGGGGAAGGGCTTAGGGGGGTTTCTGTTTCTCCCGGGATGGTTTTGGGGAGGTCTAGGAAACGTGAACCTTCAGTAGAAGATAGGGGCAACCATACTTTCCTTTGGGGGGGTATCCCCCCAAATGTTTGACCAATTTCCCCCCCCCAGAATTTTTGACATTTGAATTTTCCCCCAACTTTCGGCTAGTCCCCCCGAACCCCCCAGCGATTTTTGGACCAATTTGGCCGAAAACTGGCCATTTTTTGAAAAAAAGTTCAAAAATTTTGACTTAAAAACGGTACAAATTCAACATTCAACAACGGGCAACATTCTAAGAAAGTCGTTAAAACATGAACGCAATTCCTTTTGAATTCCAAGAATCTAGTTAACTGGTCAAAACGAATTATTTGAAAGACGCATTACTCCAACAAGTAGGAAAAATGCTCCTTGCAGTCGCATGAAAATGTTAATATGAGCTATGATGGTCAACATTTAAATGTGTCAAGGACAAGATTTAAAATGTTTAATATGAGCCAACATCTAAATAAGTAGAGGACAAGATGTAAACGGCTAATATGAGCCGCTACGTTTCTCTTGGGCTCATATTGACGCTCATTTAGCTTTTGCTTACTTTGAATACAACATTGAAATGGCTTGCATGAATAACGACGCATATAAACATTAATTTTGCAAAGCTGTTAGTAAATGATTTCTTCTCCACCGCTACATCCAAGTACACATTTAAGGCCACCATATAAGTCAACAAAACGAAACCGAAGTCCAATCTAATGAAGAAACGAAAATCTGGAACTTACACATGTTGTAAAATCTTGAGAAATCACATTTGAAGCTATCATCGCAATCATCACATTAATTCAATATTCCCAAGCCAATCCAATCGTTTATAAACACTGATGCTTATATGTCAACCGTAAACTGTAAATGTTTGCCATTTTAGTCGCGTCAATATGAGCCCAAGAGAAACGTAGCGGCTCATATTAGCCGTTTACATCTTGTCCTCTACTTATTTAGATGTTGGCTCATATTAAACATTTTAAATCTTGTCCTTGACACATTTAAATGTTGACCATCATAGCTCATATTAACTTTTTCATGCGACTGCAAGGAGCATTTTTCCTACTTGTCCTCCGTCTAGTTTTTGGGAACGCTGCCATAATTGGCAGCAGCAATGACAAATCCCACCAGTGAAGTCCCCATGCCCAATACGCTTTGCATGCAAAATTTCAGCCTTTCAGCTGTCTCCAGTAGCTTGAACCAGGAACTGGTTCAACTTTGAACCAGTTGAGCCAGATCTGGCCAGCCATGGGTCGGATCACCAAAGTTACTGCGCCAGTGAATTCCCCTTGCCCAATAACCTTTGTATGCAAAATTTCAGCCTTCCAGCTATCTCCAGTAGCTTGAATCAGGAACTGGTTCAATTTTGAACCAGTTGAACCAGATCTGGCCAGCCATGGGTCGGATCACCAAAGTTACTGCACCAGTGAATTCCCCTTGCCCAATAACCTTTGTATGCAAAATTTCAGCCTTCCAGCTATCTCCAGTAGCTTGAACCAGGAACTGGTTCAATTTTGAACCAGTTGAACCAGATCTGGCCAGCCATGGGTCGGATCACCAACGTTACACCGCCAGTGAATTCCCCTTGCCCAATAACTTTTGTATGCAAAATTTCAGCCTTCCAGCTATCTCCAGTAGCTTGAACCAGCAACTGGTTCAACTTTGAACCAGTTGAACCAGCTCTGGCCAGCCGTGGGTTGGATCACGAAAGTTACACCGCCAGTGAATTCCCCATGCCCAACAACATTTGTGTGCAAAATTTCAGCCTTCCATCTATCTAACCAGATGAACCAGGCGAGATACGGTGTCGGCACTATGCTCATCGTGTTCAGCGACCCCGATTTACTATATATGGGTACCACCCCAAGGCCGAAAAACGCTGTTTTTGGCCGTTTTTAGACTATTTTCAAATTTTCGGACTTAGAAATTTTTCAGCTTGAAGGTGTCCAAAAACGCTATTTTTTCCATTTTTGACCATCTGTAAAAATTGAACCAGATCGAAATTCGGAAAAAAAACATAAACTTGCTAAATACCATTGCCTAGATAATCAAAAAATAGTATAGAAAAATTTTTTCTATGGTCCGTTTTAAAAATCGAGTTAACATAAAATTGACAAAAATCATGCTGAATACAGAGAAAAAACCCCCACTTTCAAACCCGTAAGAGAAAGTCGATTTTTTCAAAGTTCATTTTTTCCGGACAAGTTTGGTATCATTCGAAAGCTCTTGGCCTGGAGATTTCAAAAATGTAAATATTAGCTCTTAAGTCCTTCCCATTAATTAGTTATGCCTAATTAGCACTTTTCAAAATCCGCAAAGTGCCTTTATAGCTCATATTATGGGGGGGCTCTCCGAGCTCCCCCATGATTCGACAAAAACTGTTTTCAGCAAGATCGAGTCAAAAATAACCAATTTTCGAGCAAAAAGTGTTCAAAAATTCACTGCTCAAAAACGATACGAGCTAGAGACTAAGCAAAGTTGTAGAGCACATAATAAGCTTTAAAATGATTATAGTCGCTGGGCATAATTTTTTATATATAGTTCTAGAACTTCAAATTTTTGTTTCTCACTGTACATGAGCGCTATGAAGCTGGCGTTTTTACAGGACGTTTATTATCATTCTCGATGTATTTTCTGAAAATTTGAATGAAATCGGGCAATAATTGAGCTTTCTGCAACTTTATCTGCACGTAAGGGGTGCACGACCTTAAACAAACAGCTTACAGTTGCAGGGGGTCAAGTGGCCAACCAACGTACCAAGCTCTGGGGGAGAACTTTGGGAGAGCAACAATATAATACAATAAATTGAGGAAAGCGTAAGTGAATAATGGCGGGTGTTCACGTTGGCAGAAATACTAAGACTAACGGGGGGAAGCGAGTGTTGTGTTGAACCCTCCCACGAGCACCCCAAATAGAATTCCCCCAATCACGTAGCTCCCAATGGGGGAACCCACCCAATCCCATACGTACACGTTGGAGGAGTTACGTGACTTGCCAAAAGTTTCCCCAACCATGATGATGTTATAATAAGCCAGACGGGTAGCTATGCTATCAACAGCCGCCAGCAACGGAAAGGTTGACCGTGTGTCACCTTGATCCGTTACAACAGCGGCCCTGAACGGACACGTCAAAGTTTTGAAGCGGGAATGCGCGGGTGTTAAAAAGAACTTATTTTGGAAGGTTTCATCATATTTCTTCTTGATTTGATTCAACTATAAGCCAATAATATGTGCCCAAAAGGAATCCAAAATTTGAGAAAATGTTTCAAAAATGTTTCAGCCAAATTTAGCTAACTTTTTGGGTTCAAAAATCTATATATATATACGTAAATTATAAATTTATAAACTTAAAGCTAGGCACAAGCCACATAAGCAATAAAAAAGTTCCAGCCTCATATTATGTGAAAATGTGGACAGGGTTTTTTCACGGGGGGGGGGGGGGAATTTACCATAGGTTTAAGGAGATTTGGGGTGGGGGGCCCCCACTGGTGACCCTCCAACCCCCCAGGACCTCCCCTACCCTCCCCCCAAAAATTTCATTTTTTCTGCCAAAAATCGCATTTTCAGCCGTTTATAATGATAAAAAACATCTAACCACAAAGTAATTTTAACATTAGACAGTGGTTTTAAACTCAAAAACTTGATTTCCAACATGTTTCCAAGTCCAAAATAAGGTCAATATTGAGTCATAAGATCCATAATACAGTTGAAAACGTGTATATATTTCTCATAATAAACAGTTTAAGCCGAAAATTTGGACATTTTTGGAAATTTTTTCAAAATTTACCCTAAAAATGCCGTAATTTTGGCCATTTTTCGCGCCTTCCGCGCGACTACCCCCCCCCCAAGTTGGGGGGACGTCCCCCCCCCCCCAAAGTTTTGGGGTAGGGTTGAAAAAAGGCTTGGGGGGCTACCCCCCCAACCCCACCTCCATCTTACACCTATGGAATTGACCTTCCCCCAAAAATGCCTTTTTCCGAAACGCCTCCCCTCCGGGATTTTTAGCTTCCCCCTTAATGGGGTCTACATTCTTGCCAAAAAGGAGCAAATTTTTAAAAATTTTCTGGCTTCAGCGGAGATTTTTTGCTAAAATAGTTACGCATTTTTGGCTTAAATCAGGCATTTTTGAGACTTTTCTACCTGCTAAACACGCCAAAAAATACCAATTCTTGGCTCATTTCTGCAAAAAATCCCCCTCCCGCGCCCCTGGGCAAACCCTAAAATGGTGGGCATAGTTTCCTTTGGTGGGGGTTTGGGGGGGCGCCTGCCCTCCATAGGTGGAGTGGAACTGTGGAAGGTGGGGGGGCAGCATAGGTGTAACGGGGATTTGGGTTGGGGGGGGCCCCTCCCCCCAAAATTTGGGGGCGGGCCCCCTTTTTAGACCTCCCCCAAACCCCCCCCAAGACCCCCCCCCAAACCTCCCCCAAAAATTTTTTCCTATTTTTATGCCAAAAATCGCATTTTCAGCCATTGCTAATGCGAAAAATCATCCAACCATTAACTAATTTTAACATTAGACCGGGGTTTTAAACTCGAAAACTTGGTTGCCAGCATGTTTCTAACTACAAAATAAGGTCAATATTGAGTGAGAAAGTCCATAAAACTGTTGAAAACGTGTATTTCACGCACTAATGAACACTTTGGCCAAAAATTGAACATTTTTGAAAAATTTTGCAAAATTTACCCTAAAAATACCCGATTTTTGGCCAATTTTTTGCGCCTTCGGCGCGACTACCCCCCCCCCCCCCCCGGTTGGGGGGGGGCCGAAATCCTCAAACATTTTTGGGGGTGGTTTGGAAAAATGGCTGGGGGGGGTTACCCCCCCCAAACCTCCCCCCAATTACACCTATGGGGGGCAGGGGGGGGGTTGGGGGCTAGCCCTGGGTTTTTTATTTGCGCCACAAACTGCGAAATTACGCAATTTTTTTCCTGAAATACGCAAAAAATTTTGGGCCGTTGCGCCACAGTACGCAAAAAATTTTTAACCCAAATGTGCTTGGAAAAATCCGATTTGGAGCCAAAATCTTTAAAATTTTCTATTTTTTGCCTGGGGGCTGGGCTGCCGCCGCCAGACCCCCGTTTTATGTATGTATACGATACTTTACTCGGACATTTAATTCCTATTATACGTAGTTATTCGTTGTTGATATTGTTGGTTGTACTAAAGCATCGTGTTGTATCAGCTATGTTTTGCTCTCGGGGGTAAAGAGTAATGTCGGGGGAAACCAACCGATGGAAAAAACCAACCCAATGTTTCGGACAGGGTAGCTCATATTAGCGATTTTATGCATGTAATAAGTAAATTCGGCCTCGCTGAGTTCACATCTGCAGTTATTTTCTCGATGTTCCGTATAATAGGTGAAAAAACGATCAAAATTTGCAGCATCAACGGGATAGGTTTTATCAAATTCGCCAGTTTTAATGGTAAAATGCAAAAAGTTGTAAATCTTTCGAGATTTAAAATAAATATTGTTTTGTTCGTTTTCGCGGGTTTGTTTCTCCCAGAGTGGTTTTTGGAAACGTTAGGTTCGTCACGTTAGGTCAGCCAAACAGCCAATCCGCTAAAATGAGGTTTTGGCGACCAACAAAATAATTGTCGTGTCCGAACGCAATTTTCAACTGTTCACGTGAAAGAGCGTTTTAAACTTGCTATATGGACGTCTTTTTAGCAATTCTGAACCATTTTTGGGAGTTTAGCGACAAAAACAAAAATTGGTTTTCCCACACCCCATGGTTTTATTTTTCCATTTTTGAAATTCTGTTGATAGCTTGTCAAGAATTCCAGGAAGTTGAAACCAATATTTTTGGAACAAGCAGACGTTACTCTCATAGAAACTATCAAAAGGAATTGTCTAACTGCTGTGGAAAATTTTCCACAAGACTTCAAAAAATAGGTAAATTTTGAATTTTTAGGGTGTCGAAAATGCAAAAATTTTCAAAATGTCAGAAGTGGTAAAAGTTGTCCGATTTAGCTCAAATTTGATATGTAGGTTGGATGGGCCGTGCCAACTTGCAAGAATTTCAGTGCTCTGCTCTTCCCTATTACTCAAACTTGGGTTTTGGGGGGGGGGTTGGTTTCTTCCCTCCTTTTGGCGGTTGGTTTTTGTTCACCGACCTCTATATACAATATATATACATGCTACGAGTCATGTAAAATTTTCGGAGGTTCTCTGGTGTTCGTAAATGATAAAATAATTAATATATATATATCTATATATATATATATAAGATTTGTTGAAGCGGTAAATTAAGTAAAAAATAGCTCAAAAATTGTTTTTAAGAAATAAAATAGGTGTGGCGCAATTTTTTTCCTAATTACGCAAAAAATTTCGAGTCACTGCGCCGCGGACCGCAAAAAGTTCGGACGGAAAATAAAACACAGGGCTAGCCCGCCCCACTCCCCAGCCATTTTGCCAACCCCCCCTGAAGCATAGTTTCACCGGAAATTTTGGTTGGGGCCTGGGGGAGGTAAACTTCGGAAATTTGGTGGTCGACCCCCACCCCCGATTCCCCCCCCCCCACATCCGGACCTCAGAAAATTCAAACAATGGCCTAAAAACGCAAAATTTTCTGTATTTTAACGCTTTTTTTGTCGAAACAAGGCTTGTTTTTATCGTTTTAGGGGTTTTTACACCGTTTTAAACCAATTTTAAGCCAAAATGTGAGAATTCAAAAAATGACCATTTTTTCGCAAAATTTAGCTAACGTTTTGACCCCAAAAAGTGCTGGGGGGTAACCAAAAGTGGAGGGAGGCATAGGTGTGTTAGGGGGGGTGTGGGGGGGACCCCTCCCCTCAAATGGAGGGGTCGCAGACCCTCCCCCCTAAAAAATTTTTTCTACCCCTCCCCAAATCCATAGGTGTACCTTGAGAAAACGTTTGGGGAGGGGATAACCGAAATTGGGGTCAGCCGTTTTGAGGTGGGGTGGGGTCTGGAAAAATCGAATTGGGGGGGGGGTAAAAATGTTTTGGTCAAAAATTCAGAAAAAATTGGCAAATTTGTTAAAAAAGCGTTATTTCCAACTAAAAATCAACAATATTCCTTCATTTTTGCTCATTTGTTCGAAAATACTTAGATTTTTTGCAAAAAGTTAGAATTTTTACTAATTTTGAGGCAAAATTTTCAAAATTTTGAGGGTGGAGTTTGGCAAATTTGGGTGGGTGGGGTCTGGGATTTGGCCATTTGGGGGTGGGGTCTGCCTCCAAAATTTCGAGGGTGGGGTCGGCACTTTTCTATTTGCGGGGAGGGGTTCCCCCCCACCCCATCCCCCAGGTACACCTATGCCCAAATCGGCCTTCGGCCGACCCCCCCCCCCCTGAAAATTTTCAACCCCCTACCTGAATTTTTGCAAATTCTTAGTCAAAAATTCGAAAAATTTCAAAAAATTAGCGAAAAATTGCTAAAATTCGCTTCATTACCTCAAAAATCGCTAAAAATAGCTGGAAATTGAGAAAAATTTTCAGTTTTTAGCGAAAAACCGATTTTTCGCCGACCCCCCCCTCGAAAGTTTTTCTTACCCCTCCCCCCAAATCGACTTTTTCTCGACCCCCCGTCCCCTTTTTTGCCAAACCCCCCACCCTACTTTTTTTCAAACCCCCACCCCCACTTTTTTCGCCAGCCACACCTATGGAGGGAGGGATAGTCCAAAAATCTGGGGGAGGGTAAAGTTGGTCGAAAACTTTGGCAGGGAGTAACCTGGAGGAGGGCATGCCCTGGAGGGTTGCAAAAAGGGCTGGGGGGGCTGCCCCCTCTCCCACTACCCCCCCCCCCGCAGAGGTGTATATACCTTGAGAAAATGTTGGGGTGGGGGTAGCTGAAATTGGGCTGGGTGGGGTCATCCGGTTTGGAGTGGGATTCAATTTACCCTAAAGTCCCTAATTTTAGCCTTTTTCGCGCCCTTTGCGCGACTACCCTGGCTTATTTTTACTGGGAGGGGCTGGCTTTTTCCTAGGCAAAAATTTCTGGGGGCGGGAAGTCTGGGGGGGTCCCCCCCAGGTCTGGAGGGGGGCACAGATTTCTGGGGGGGTGAAAATTTTTTCAAAAAGCTTATAAAATAGCTATTTTTTGCTGCTGAGTTAAAAAATTAACCATTTTTAGCTTAAATTTAAGCTGAAAATAGCTAAAAATGCCTAAAAATCCGGCGAAGCCAGAAAAATTTTTGAAAATTTACCCTAAAAACCCTATTTTTCTGTTGACTTCTGAAGTCTGGGGGGGAACCGATTTCTGGGGGGGCCCTCCACCCCCCCCCCCCCCTGTAGGGAAAAGCCAGGGGGGGGGGGGGGTGGGGGCCCCCCACTCGGCGACCTCCCCCCCCATTCGAGGTCCCCCCCATAAAAAGCCCCCCCCATAAATTTCGACCTCACCCCATACCCAGAAAATTGCCAAATTTTACCATTTTTACCCTAAAATTTCAAAAATTTTCCGGCTTCGCCGGATTTTTAACGAAATTTTCGTTATTTTAGCTTAAAAACACCTAAAATTAGTCATTTTTTAGCGATTTTTGGCAGTTTTTGCACAAAAAACGTTAAAATTTGCAAAATTTTTGTCAAAAATATGCCCCCCATCGATGGGGGGGCAACTTTGAGCCCCATATCGCCCCCCCATAAATTTTGGCCTAAAAATAAGCCAGCTCCCCCCCCCCCAACGTTTTGAGGGACGGTTGAAAAACGGCTGGGGGGGCTACTACCCCCGCACCGCAATCCTCCTTCCTTAGACCTATGATGTTTAGTCGTAGCAGTTCATTGTTTAGTATAGTATAGTACTGAACACTTTTGCTGCTGATAAACCAGATTTTCTATTTGTGAAGACTCAAAATGCCTCCTGTAGTCTCTGGGAGAGATATTACTGGTGAGTGTCCACTTGGATTTGAGATGGTCGGTTTTTGTAAGCGTTTATTGTCACTATATAATTATATTTCTCACTCTCTCTCTGTGCTCTTATATATGTTCGGGGTATTTTTTAGAAATTTTTTCTGGGAGGGGGTTTCCCGGTGGGTCCTCGGGGATTATTTGCGAAAATGAGCCAAAACTGTATTTTTGGCGTGTTTTACACGTAGCAACTCAAAAACTTCTCAAACAGCCAGGTTTTGGGTGTGTATAAAACCCTGCGCGGCCCGGCCAACCTGCCTCATAGAGCTGAGAGTGTATACTAAAACCCTGCCTGGCCCACTGTGATAGTTTAAAGTGGAAATGTCCACTAAAAAGGTCACGCGTGTAAATCATGCATATGTGTATACATTGTGTATGCGATGTTGTGTACATAAATGGTTTGACCTTTAGAATTGGATGATAATTACTTAAACTCCACAGCACTTATATACTATATTCAGATTACAGTTCACATTATGTAAGACCTTTAGTTGTTTGTGATACACGTTACGCTTTTAAATGACTGTTTGTTAATGAATGTACAGTTGACGAAAAGTCAGGGTTTTTTGAGTAAAATACTGTGTATATATTTACGCAAAAAAATTAATTTACAACGCAAGAAATTAATTTACACAATGAAAAACTAATTTACACAACAAAATACACAGCCAAACTTTTGAAAAAGAAAAAGTGCTCTGAAAAAATAGTTTTGAAGTCTTTCTATTTTTAAAATATCTATTTTTAAAAAAGCTCTAATTTTTAACATGCACTGCATGCAAATATTCGTAAAAGTATTTAAGTATAATTAAAAATTTTAAATGACAAAATCAAATACAATGAACCTCTCAAATAGTCCAGTAAACTAACTTGGCTAATTTATATATACCAAACTTGATTGATAACATAGCTAAAGTAAGCAGTGTAAGCTAAAGTTGTAAGAACAGAGGAAAACCTCTGTGTATATATACAAGATTTCAGCAAAATTTTATTAATTAAATTTTCGGTTCCCCTTGCTCGTCCCTTGCCAAACTAAAATTTAAAATTTAAAAAAAATTTAAAATTGTTGATTTTTGAATTCATCGCCTCCGGTATGCCACCATACAAAATTTCATATTATTGGTCAAAAAAATCAAAAGTTAGGGCTGTGGGGAAAGCGCCAAAGATCCGAATAAACTGTGGGTATATATATAATTCTTTTAAATAAACGAATGCTTATGAAAAACTTTCAATTTATTGTTTATTTTAAAGTCTAAACAGTTCATTTGTTTCGACTATAATACGTATATATGTTACGTACAAAACCCGAAATCGTACAAAACTAGTATTGTATGGGTCATTTTGTACAAAACTAGTTTTGTATGGCCTCCCTCGTACAATTCTAGTTTTGTATGGGCTTACTCGTACAATTCTAGTTTTGTATGGCTGTGACCGTACAATTCTAGTTTTGGACGTACAAAACGTTTCAATAGGATTTGGCAACCATTTATTCATTACTATTCAAGTTTATACGTAATTTCAAGCATTGAAGCTTTAAGAATTAATTCAAAACAATTATATAAATAATTCCGTGATTATCTGTAGTATATAAATCTCAAAGACTATGAAAGAAGTTGGAATGTTTGCATTGGAACAGATTTCTGAGCGAGTTTCAGTTAAAATTTTAAGTTTTCGATTGGGGACAATAGAATAATAGACTTACTTTTATCAACGTTTGCAAATTATATAAAAACGACTAACAAAAATATTCATGCAAGTTTTGATTTCTAAGTTTTCCTTTGTGCAATCCTAGTTTATGGGCAAATCAAAATTAAGTGAGATCTTACATCAAGAAATTTGCATTTGAATTCCACTATTAATATTTTAAAATACCAAATTCTAACTAAAGCTAAACTCGTCAGAAAATTTCTTCATGTAAGATCTCACTTAATTTTGATTTTGCCTGTAAACTAGGATTGCACAAAGGAAAACTTAGAAATCAAAACGTGCACGAATATTTTTGTTAGTCGTTTTTATATAAATTTGCAAACGTTGATAAAAGTAAGTCTATTATTCTATTGTCCCCAATCGAAAACTTAAGATTTTAACTGAAGCTCGCTCAGAAATCTGTTCCAATGCAAACATTCCAACTTCTTTCTAAGTCTTTAAGGTTTACTACAGATATATAATCACGGAATTATTTATATAATTATTGGGAATTAATTCTTAAAGCTTCAATGCTTGAAATTATGTATGAACTTGAATAGTAATGAATAAATGGTTGCCAAATCCTATTGAAACAGTATTGTACGTCCAAAACTAGAATTGTACGGTCACAGCCATACAAAACTAGAATTGTACGAGTGAGGCCATACAAAACTAGAATTGTACGAGGGAGGCCATACGAAACTAGTTTTGTACAAAATGACCCATACAATACTAGTTTTGTATGATTTCGGGTTTTGTACGTAACATATATAATGGAAAGAAAATTAGTTTCCTTTTTCAATTCAATGTCCTCTTCTTAACCTCGATCTAATCCTCTTATCAATTGAATAACAAAAGATCTTGTACGTCACTACATATCCATGTTTGCACATGACCCTGTGTAAACACAAAAGGAGAGTAATTACCCTCCATAAGACATTAACAATAAGAGTGCGCAGGTAGGCCGGGCAGGTTTTTAGTAAGGCTGGGCCGGTAAGGTTGGCCGGGCAGGGTTTTAGTGACACCCCAGGTTTTAAGGTGGTGGTATCCTTTTGTGCAGTGCTTTTGTGGTGATTTTTTTGAAACGCTATAACTTTCGCAATTTCGCGAGTTGCAAAGAGCTTTATACATCGTTTTAAAGGCTCCAGCCATCGTGTCGGTAATGTGTAGGTCGTCGCCTTCAATCATGCCAGATTTGACAGAGCACGGATCAGCCTCGTCTTCCAGCATTGAAGGTGCCATATTGACGAATGTGCTGTCGTGCTCCGCCACCAGCAGGGCCGTCTCTTGGTTAATCTTGACAATTGGCTGCCCATATCTCTTGGTAGGAAAGAGACCGACCACAAAGATGTCTCCAATGAAGTTCTTCTCGGAACGAAGACATTGGACTATCTGTCGGACTCTTTCCGGAACCAAGTGGGCAAGCTTCATGGACAGTTCGACAGAACCGAACATGACGACGACGTACCGAAGCTTGTTCGTATCCAGCGTAATTTCACGTAACCGGGGCAGGGCTTGTCCGGCCGAAACCCCAGGGCACGCGGTTACAGCTGTCGACACAAGCTTTCTGCTGTGGATGCGTGAAGCTTGGCTATCGCCAAAAATCCAGCATTTGGTGGAAATTGTGATCGGCTTGGCCTTATCGTCCGGTTGCTTGGATGGTCCAGGGCGAGGATTGGAAGGTTTGGAGCTAGAGGGCCCTGGCTTAGAGGGCCCTGGTTTGGGATCTCTGCCAGAAGGACCAGCTCCATTGCCGCCAGTTTGGGGAAGGGGTCCCAATGCTGATTGGACTGCCTGATAACGGTTCAGACAGAAGGCCCCAAAATCCACCACCTCCGCCTGGACCATTTGAAGCATGTTTGCCGCCAATTCCTTGCCTTGCCCCCGAAGGTTCTGACAGAAGGCAGAGAGCAAGGCTTGTATGGCTAGAACAAAGAAATATATATAAGAAAGGAAATTGCTTTAGTATGAATCAAATTTGGAAGTATGGTCTCTATAGCTTTGGCATTTTTACACTATCCCCAATTATGTGACGCCAGTATATATGGCTAGACAGGCTGATCACGTCAGCAATTGTAAGCCTAGCCATTTTATTTAGGTACCGCTTGGTAACGCCCAGCTTATAGAAAATATCAGCATTTGCCGGATCGAAAGTTCCAAGCGGGCCCACTACAATGGCATCAAGATGGACAGTGTAGCCATTGGCCGCAAGAGCGTTCGCTTCGGGGCGATATTTATCAACTTTTGCCGCTCTTGCAGCCTTGAAGGCTTCTGGCCCATTTTCAAAGGGACAGGTTATATCAATTATCGCCGCTGCTTTTTTCGCTTCATTTACATAGACAATATCTGGTCGTACTTGTCTACGTGCGAAATTGCAGCCTTGATTTACCCGTATAGAGGCATTGGGGTTGCGACGCTTAATGGCGTCAACAACCCGTTTTTGGATGGCGTTGTGTCGAGCGGTAATGGCCTTAGAGAGATGATAATTACAATGACAAAGAACGTGAGGTAATGTTTCATCCCATTCGCCACATCGCCGACACTTTTTTGAATACCTTTCCCTATCAGGAGGTTTCCTGTGCCTTGCACCATTGAGATCCACCAAGTTAAGTCGTGCTTTATGCACAAACTTGAACCCGTGGAAAGAAACGAACTTACCATCCTGTATAAACTGGCTATTCAGCTTGGAGGCTGAAATAGCGTGAAACGTTTTTCCTTGACTTTTGTAGTTAGCTTTTAGTTGCTCTATGTGTGCAGCCAAGGTTTGGAGGCGCAGGGCTCTGTACGCATTATGTCTCTGTTCCGGTGTGACAGTCTGCCCGGCGCTTTGTCCTGCACCAACGATAAGCAGAAGGTCTCCGGAATCAGAGAGCGAGAATTGCACATCTACAATGCGTCTGAGCCAGAGTACTGCTTTCCGGAAGTTGCGCCAAGTCTCAGTTGGACTTGTGCAGCCAGGCAAAGTAGACTTAAATCGTCCATCAGTTTTGCCATTCAGAAAATTAAGAATGTCGTCACTTGTGGCCTGGACTTTCAACCACTCGCTTACGGTAGACTTCAGGGTCTCCCATGCGAGACAGTTTATCTGTTTGTCCGGGCACGTCAGTAGCTTGTAGCCATGGGAGATGGTTGCTACATCTAGTGCTTCCCGGGGTGACGACAGCCCAAGGCCCCCACTCTTGTAGTCACCGAAAATATAATGCTTTGGCGCCTCATTTGGCAAGCAGCAGATCTTCTTTGCTACGAGAATCAATGTTTTCTCAAACTCGAGCAGATCTGCCTTCTTTGGTTGTGCCAAATAAGCAATATATCCCAGGCGAGGCAGTATGAACGTGCGGATAGCATCCAATTTTTGCCATGGTGCTAAGTCGCACGACTCAATTTTTTTGAGATCGTTCATACTTGCCAATAGGCTTGTCACTGGGGTTTGATCAATGCCAACTCCCACAGAGACGCCTAAATATTTATACGACTCAAAACAGTTGAGTGATGGGATTTGTTCTGCCTGCATTGAATATTTTTCGGTGACTACTTTTCCCATAGCGAGAGTAAGGGACGCACATTTGTTTGCTCGAAATTTGAGACCGACTAAGGAGGCAACAGAAGTCGCGGCTTCTAGCATTTTGTTCATGGTTGCCGTGTCTTTAGCCATTACGACTAGATCATCAGCAAATGCTAGAAGACTGTAAGTAGTGCCTTCCATCGAGTACCCACCATCCTGGAATCGTTGCTTGAGTGATTGCAACAAGTATTCCATGGATATATTAAACAAAATT
>JASAND010011370.1:0-14958 GCA_030248195.1 Trissonchulus latispiculum
AGAGGAGAAAACGTTCTTTTGCTTGATAGAAAATTTATATGGGGTAGCCGCTGAAAATTTTGAGAAATTTTTCTCGGAATGAATTTTTGTCAAAAAGTGTCAACTATAGACGAGTTTACCCTACAGTGTCAGAAGCAAATAGTTTCCAAAACATTTAAATGCATTTAAAATATTTAAAAGCTGAAAGCCAAATTGGAAAGAAGAACATATATATTAAAGTTATATTTAACGAGGAAATGTACAGTCGCTTGATTACACAAAATAGCTAACAGATACTTCTACATGCTGTTCCATTATTTGAACTTTGATAGACTTTCGTCTCCGTTGCCGATAGCTTAAAAATAAGAAAATAAGTACTCAACTTTCGAAGTTTTCTACTCCTCTAAAATTTACTATTTTTTAAAAAATGTTGCTTAAATCTTGCGTGCTGTCAACACCACCTTCCATTTACCAATTTTTTGAGAAGATATACTCAATTTCCGACTACATCCCATGGAGCTCTCATCTTTTCTACGAGGTTAATATTCAAATATGTAAGCTGGTTAAAGTTTTCATTCGGCGATGTATCGTTCGCTTCTGAACAAAAGTGCCCGTCTTTCATCAATTACAATTGGAATTTTAGAACAGAAAATTTCAAAAATTCGTTAAAATTAATTTAGAGACATTTTCACAACTGCATTTTGTAATACACACAAAATTACTTAACAAAATTTGAAAAATCAGAAGCATGAAAACAAAAAATTACGAAATTCCTTCCGGAATAAAGGAAGTAGAAATTATCCCTTACAATACATGTTCCTAATATTTCAAGTATGTTTAACATTTAATTTTTGTCTTAACAGACGGGATAATGCCACTAGTGTTGATTCAAAGACACATTTGAAATTTCTCTTAATTCTATGCTTCGGCTTCAGTGAAACCTGAAACGTGCCTCGATCGCCTGAAAAGGGGAAGCGGTGAGTTTGTGTCACCTTCAGTGGAAGCTGAAGCTGTCGTTTTCAGTTTAGAGTCTAAATTTATTCTATGGAGTGTCAGCTTCAGTTTCAATTCGATAATTGTACCTTCATTTCACGTTTAGTTTGAAACTCTTAATTATTATCAGTCTCATCCTACACATTTCGCCTTCAGGTCTAAATTTGTTTAGTTTCAGTTCAAACTAGATTTTTAGTTTCAATTTCAGTCACTAGCTTGAAAAAGATAAAATGAATGGCAACAGTGAATGGCAACCACAAAAACAAAATCCAGCTTTTGCAAAATTTAAACTCCTGCAAAAAAATTAGTTCAAGTCCATTTTTAGAGTGGAACCGGCCGGTTCCAAATCCTACCGGTTCCGGTTCCGGTTCTAAAATTCCTTCCGGTTCGGTTCCGGTTCCGGTTCCGGTTCCAACCGGTTCTAGTGGAACCGGTCCCAACTCTAATTATAGCACCGTCCAAGAACAAACTTTCTAAGAATTAGAAAGATATCGGTTGTTGATGCACTAAAGCACTAAAATTAGCTAATAATTGACTTTACAGGAAAATTATGTTCCGTGGTACAACTTAGGGGATCTGCATTTCGTGTTGTAATGATTCTTCTGAAATATTGTCAGTAAAATTTAAAAAATTTGCTTTTGGCGTTCGGTTGTGGTCGGATCGAGCTTTACAGGCTGAGCCGATGAAATTTTCGGACCAGGCGACCCCGGGCCGAAACAATCCGGCTAGTGCTAATCTCTATACTAGTGTTGTTTTGATTCGCACGTTTTACTTTAGATATGGTTTTGATTTTTTATCAAAACTTGGTGGAATTTTGATTTGATTTTTAATCAAACTTCTACAGTTTTGATTTGATTTCTGATCAAAACCCAGTTTTGATTTTTAGTAGTTTCTTTAGATTCAGAGTTTTCTGAGACTAGTAGCCACTGTCAAACACTTGCGACCCCTGCCACTGGTCTTTCACCTTGCTCTCTTAGTAGGACGATAAGACAAGAGTTGGATCCGCGTTCAAATTTTCAGATCCGGCCCGGACCCGTTTGCTCAGACCCCTGATCCGGACCTAAGTTCAGACCGGAAGGTTCCATGCAAGAAACAAAATAATCAACATTTTGCATGAAGCTGTGCCAAATTCCGTTTTCTATAATCTGCTCAAATTATGTTTCAAAAAGGTAAATGATATTGAAAGTAGGGCTGTTCCCGGGCCGTGTAGCGGGCTCCGGGCCCGGGCCAGCCCGGAGCAGGCCCGGCCAGGGAATTTTTTCATTGAGCCCGGCCCGCTACATGGCCCGGTCGCGTATTTATAAAATGTACACCTGATTCGCGCAGCAAGAAAGTGTACAGCGATATCGCGCACACTTTCAAAATGTACATGCGATTCGCGCAACGAGAAAGTGTACAACGATTTCGCGCACCCTAAGAAAGTGTACACCGTGTTCGCGCAACAGTACTTATGTGCAAATTTATTGATAAAATGTTTTCTAAATGTTGTCCTACCAGACACTCAAGACAAGACAATTTACGTATAATTGTATTAGGTATATTATTTCATCGCGCGCTTAGGGCCTTTCCGCACCGAGTTAAATGAGTTAAACGAGTTAAAATTAACTCAATCCTTTTCGCGCACAGGGTTAAAAGAGTTAAACAGTTGATTTTAACCCGACTGCAGGGTTAAACGAGTTAAAATCTTTTAACTCTACTCTTTTAACTCGCGCGCGAAAAGGCCCTTAGAATAGTTTTAGCAGAAACTACATGAATTACTGAAATTATTATAGGAAAGGAATTACTGTATTTGTTTTTGAAGACTGAAACTCTTGAGACTTTTTTATGTTCAGTCTTTCAACAGCTTCGGTGGGGTGTTTTGCAACGGCTGCTCTCTGCGGAAAATATCCGGAGCGGCCGCCCCTCCAAGCTTATGTCCCCCAGTGTGAATTTGACAGTTTTAAACGATTGACAAGTACCGTATTCTCATTTTCTTCTTTTCTTTTTATATTTTTTCTTCTTTATTTTCAAATTATTTTTTTATTTTAATTTTTTATTCTTCTATATTATTTTTATGTCTTTATAATTTTTCAGAAATTCACAAATTTATGCAGCGTGCAAGGCTGTGACTGTGCCATGCCGAGCTTGCTCTTCTCACCGATTTTACTGTAAATCATAGGTTAACACTGGGGGTATGGGGGAGTTCAAGCCCCCCCCCCAACCTGACAAGGTACAAGACCCCTCAGGATTTTCTTACTGTTTTCAAAACTCACTGTTTAATCGGGGCTTCTGTACTTTCACTTCAGATTCTCTTAAGTTAGGGGATTGAAAAAGGATGTGAAAAAGGATGGAACAAACAAAGACTATTAAAATATCAAATTAATTATAAGTTGTTAACACAGAAACAAGCAGCAAAGCTGTAAAGTTAAATTAAACATACCAACATTGAATACAAATTAAAAGAAATACATAGTTTCTACGAAAGTGGTTCTGTGCGGGGGAAACAACATTTGCCCCTAAATTACAATATATTATATTCAATGTTTATTTATTTAGTAAAATTAGAAAAACTTCTGAAACTAAACAAGATTAAATTTTCAGTATACTAACTGGGCTGCATTGACTCCTTCTTATTAACACTAACAAGTAGGCCCCAAAACGGGGCATTATTCCTCCATAGACCTGCAAAAATTCAATTGTAGCCTTTCACTCCACTTTCTGGTTCTGGCTCACTCACAATCTTACAATCTTTTCAAAACAGTTATAATATATTTTTTCTAGTTGTATATATTCGACATGCTGATGGTAATTGCTCAACCATTCAAGAGAGTATTTTCGCTGCCTTACGCAGAGTTGTTTAAGACCAGTTAATAAAATAAAAGTTACACAGCAGTGCTATGTAGAATGCACCAAGGTATAGTTTACCATTAAGACAGCTTCGTATAAGTTTCGGATAAGCTATTTAAGATGAAATACCGTCGTTAATGGCGTCACTACATTTTAAATTGTTTTTATATTTCCCACTTGTCGTTTCCTAGCTTTGCCTGACTGCTGAACCGAGTTCGTCAATGAGAAGTTCATCTAATTTCACCCTTTGTGCTGCTCTCAAGCAGCACTGGTGCCAAAAATATGCAGTCATTTGACTGCAGACAGCCGAAGACTGCGCTAAACGGACGTTGTCACATCTTAAATAGTAGGCTGAAACCTAATTTGCATATTGCAATGAAGGCAAAAAATCTCCCTAAGCTAGCCCTGTGCTGAAGATAGGGCTTCTAAATGGAGAAATGACTCAGCACACACAAAATATATATACCAATTTCCGTTTTATACATTCCGGCTCTAGCCGGAATAAAAAATAAACATACTAGCCCATGTGTTGAAGAATAGGAAGTCAGCCTAGAATTGAAAATGTGCATGCATTATATACACACAATCAAACCGGGGAATATATTCCGCTTCAGCGGAATAAAATTCTTCTGCAGAGGGACGTTTCGGTAAGCGCTAGCCTAGAGTCGCTAAGAAATGGCACAGTCTGCAGCTCAAAATCTATTTTTGGAGAACTTGAAGTACGACTTATCAAGATACACCTCCAATTAATAAACACTCCGATGGCAACGCATTTCCCTTAAATGATAAATCAAAAAATTAGTTAGTATCAGTGAAATAAAAAATCTAATACGTATATTTGGTCCCTTTTTTCCAATAGGAGCATTTCGAAAAATATTTTATCAACTTTGTACATGTTATGTTTATATATTAGTGTTGCGCGAACACGGTGTACACTTTCTTAGGGTGCGCGAAATCGTTGTACACTTTCTCGTTGAGCGAATCGCATGTACATTTTGAAAGTGTGCGCGATATCGCTGTACACTTTCTTGCTGCGCGAATCAAGTGTACATTTTATAAATACGCGGCCCGGTCAAATCTCCGGGCCTACCGGGCTCATCGGTCTCACCGGGCCTACCGGGCCCACCGGGCTCATCGGGCACATCGTGACCATGACTACAGTTAGTGTTTTATTGCCTGTCTATTGCACTATTAAGAGTAGAATGTATAGCTAAAAGTCAAACTACTTCTCATTTGTTCACATTTATATGAAGACTTGGTGGCGTGATGAGATACCTGGGCTTTGCAAAAATGCTTCTTTTATAATTTATTTGTCCTAAATGAATTACTTTTTACTTAAATTTGTTTTGATTTGATGGTTTTGGATGACAATCGAGTAGTTTTGTTCACCGGTCCAGAGAAGTGCCAAACCGGCATGCCGTCGGCCATAGCTCAAAGTAGACGCGCGTGGCTTTCAAAATGCACTAACATTAGGCGCGATCCGGAACAATTTGAGTTTGCATAGTAAGAAAAAGTATTTTAATCCAAATTGATTCTTTCACTTTCAAGCAGTTTATTTGCGATGTCTTCTTTTACAAGGGGTCATCGGTTGTTTCTTCAATTATTATATAATGCTACTTTTTGAGCAATCCTTTGATGACTTAATCACAGATGATGTCTTTTTAGCTACGTCGTCTAGACTCTAGACGAATTTCAGAAAAATAGAAAGGCTCATAAACTGACAAATCGACAGTAGTGATTTTACATTCCGAGGCAATAAATCAAGTTTCAAAAGTTAAGCACGATCGTGAGTAAGGGTAACACATTTGTTGCAACAGTATAAGGTATAAAACACATTTGTTGCAACAGTATAAGATATAAAACTTAAGGCTAAGACTAAAAAACTAAGACTCAGACTATATATTAAAGAGTCGTGCTTAAACCATAAATCATGCTACAAAGCTGCTTCTACAAAAAAGATTCCCTAAAAAGTAAATGCGTGTGTAAATCTGAGCTGTCAGATTTCGAATTTCACATCGGCATTGGTTCGGACCGTCCGGGCCTCGTAGCGGGCTCCGGGCCGGGCCGACCGGGCCGTGTTGCGGGGTCCGGGCCTTGTAGCGGGCTCCGGGGTCGGGCCCGGGCCCGACCCGGCACCGAGCCCGGCCCAAAAGAATCTCTTATCGGAACAGCCCTAATTGAAAGCTATTAATTCAAGTCGTGAACGTGAAGCATTGCAAAAACAGGAACAGTGTTCATTGGATATTTTCCTTGTATGACAAAAATTACAAAATCAAAAACCAAAGGCGGAATTTTGTGACTACAAAACCTAGCTTTCAATTTCTGGCTCAGCATTAGGGTGTTGTGCACCGGCCCTGTCTAGACCGGCCGGCCGCTGGGCCAGGTTCAGAGTGGGCCTGCCGAGAATAGGCCGGTCGGCCGACCAGTGACAGTTTCCGCAGAGTAAACCCTTAAACTTGCTAACATCTACCTTGAAAACTATCAAAAATCTTATATTTTTGAATAGCCGGCGTAAACTGGCACGGGCCGGCCCACAAAAAATTGGGCCGTCGAACAACACGACTCAGCATCCTATGAAAGTAAAACGCAACAGGTTTAATTAATAGTAACAAAAAGGACAAGTTACACAAACGCAAAAATGTACAGAACACCAACACATCAAAAAATTATGTAAATGTAAAAACGTTACCACGTTTGAAAAGGATTCCCAATGCGTACTTATCAAATAATGAGACAGTTTATCAGTGACACAACGCAGTACAAAATTATAGGCGGACTCGTATTTTCTTGGCATAAATTTCGTTGAGGAAGAATTCAAAAAGAATTTTCAACATTAGGGAAACGGTTTAGAATTTTTTATGATGCTATGGTTTTGGAAGTGTAAAGTATGACAAATAATATCTTTTCCAAAAACCGCTTGATCTAACTTTCAAAAGGTGCACTGAATGAGGTAGGATCTACCAAGCCACCAAGAGCGCGTGAATATATAATTAACCGGCAAAATGTAACGAAAACAATTCAGAACAGGCAAATAAAAGTTTTATCTTGCGCAAATCTATTCTTTCAGCTACTGCTCAAGACAAGAATGACCAGCAGGCAAACAAGCAAGCAACAATTTTGTGCTCTGCTTTTCACATAAGAACAGTTCTAAGCGGATACGAATAATTATTGCATCTAAGCGGATACGAGCGGATATATGATTGCGTGTAAAGCCCTTAACAGCACCATGCCTTAAACAAGCACAAAGTCATATACCAAATGAAAGATAACCCCCATTCGACACTTTATTCACTGACATCCAAAATGTATGAAAAAGAGTGATGGCATCTAAATGTCTGCTTAATATCAAGAGTACATAATATATGAGTGTGCCACTAGCACACTCTATGTTATGAGAGCAAAAACTATGTTCTGTTCGCTACCGGCCAACCACCCCCGCCAATTTGACCCTAGTGACCCCCCCACAAATCAGTACCTATAGTCGAAATGGGGGTACGCTCACTCGCTCTATGCTTGTGTGTTAGAGCTCAAAACACAAGCAGTCTGTGCGCGAATTTGTGCCTGCGTCGAGCTTTAGAACACAGACATAGCGCGAGAATTTCCTTGAAGTGATGGGTCTAATTTGCGATGGGAGGTGGGCCGTTAGCGAACAGAGAATAGTTTTTGTTCTTTGTTCTGATAACATAGAGCTTGCCTAGTGGCATCCTCTTATCATTATGTACTCTTGTTAATATATACTCAATGAAATACTAAATAAAATGAAATAATGCAACCGAGAGCCTTTTCGAGCGCAAGTTAAAACCAGCGTTAAATTTTTTAACTCCTTTATCCCAGCAGGCGAGTTAAATACAAGTCTTTTACTTCTTAATGAGAGAAAAGGATTGAGGTTGTTTTAACTCGTTAACTCGAAGAGTGAAAAGCCACTATGAACAAACATTGGACCTCTAGCAAAATGCAGTACATACAAACCCAAGCACAACTAAAATCCAACCACACATACCTACATTCCCAATCGCAACAATGTAACCTGACGATTGCAATATTGCAAGAAATTACTGAAATTAATGAACTAGTTAATAAACATAACAAAAATTGCAGAAACTTCAACTTGAAGTTAAACAAAAATTCGTTATATAGCTACTACTGTGGAAAGCTATGAGCAGAAAACATAATCATACACACAACAGAAATTTTTATGGTTGAAGAAAGCATTCAATAAGCTTACATGAACACGAGTTTTTTACCGGCAATTATGACCAAACAAAAGCTAAAGTGCAGAAATAGTTCATATTAGGTACAGTTATGAGAAGCGAAAACTGTATACCGTACCCCATTTTTTCTGAAGAGTTTCGTCGATCCACTCTTTCGTAATTCGCCCTACTGTGTCTAATTTAGGGGATGGCATGGCTAGAACCGGGAACTCCTCCTTATAGTTACGTCTCTGAAAAGTTAAAAATCTAATAAGCCTAAAGCCGGAAAGGGGTTTTACGTCGCTGATCTTTGAAAAATAGCTTCAACGAACAAAATGTTTCAGCCCCCTATTGCCCAAAAGTTTAGCGAACAATTTTTCTGTTGTTTGTTGTACATATTGCTAAAATTATACTCTTACACTCCTGTATTACATACTATATCCAAAAATCGCGGTAAAAAAGCTAGCGTAAAAATAAGTAAAAACCAACAAACTGGCACTGGATGCGCGAAATTGTTTGAAAAATTACTAATTTCACTTAAAATATAACAAAATTTGGCTAAGTTATTAAGAAAAACTTAAAGCAGATGACCGCAACGGGCCTAATTCTTTAGGAAACCAAACTGCTAAACTTAGGCCATGGCCTAAGTTTATGACCTAAAATACCTTGGAGCTGGAATATAGGCCCGCACCCAGAATTTTGAAAAACAGGCATCCAAGGCCAAATACAAAGGGGGTCTGGGGGTTGGAGCCGTCCAGAAGTCGAAGAAATTTTGCATGCGAAAATTTTTTTAAAACGGCTGGTTTTGCTATAGAAAATTATATATCTAAAATGTTTCTGTTTGCCAGCCAAAGAGGGGGTCTAAACCCATGTGACTCTGCCCTAGGTGCATCTTTGGTAATACTAATCGAAATTAAGATAGACGCGACGGAGACAACACTTTTGATAAAATTATCAGAGTTCATGCCCAAACCTGTCTGCTGCACATAACTGCACAAAAGTGGCAAAAAGAAATGAAGAAAAAGAAAAATGGATAAATCGAAAATATACAAAATACAGCACACAACAGGACGCACCACACTAAAATATGGAAACATGAATATATACATAGGTAGAGATAAAAAGGTCACAGGAGTAATTCAACGAGTGAGTCGAGATCGAGTGTACTGATTAATCACTACTCTACACTACAAGAAAAGTGGGCCTGTCCGCCTTTAAACGCTAAACTTTGTAAGCTTTTCTCGAATTTAATTACACTCAACGACATAATTGCAACCGTTTGGACCCCACACAAGAAGTGATTCAAAGACAGTTTAAATACTACACATTTTTAGGCAAAATGGTAATTTTCCTCGAAAAATCGGAAGCAATTCAAGCTTTTTCTTCAAAAACGCAATAAATATGCAGTTAAGATAGAAAATTCATGCCAAAGGCGCGAAACGTTTTGGTTTTTGCCCTTTTCTCTATTTTTCTCCTTAATTTTTCCTACCTTCGAATCGCGACAGAGGGGACCGCCCCGCCCACCCCCTGGATCCTCCCCTGCTTCGAATTAACCAAACTGTTTATCAATACAAAGTAACAAAACACAACAATTACGTATGTCAGCAGGAATTCTACTATATCAAGCAATGTACACATGCGCATAAATGAGTACGCGACGTAAAGATAACGGTAAACCGAAGTGTCTGTAATTAGACACAGCTAGAGATGATTACTTCTCTTTGCCGTTACGAAACTGTGTCAGCAGTGAGATCAAAAATCCTATGTAGACCACGCCGGCGACGGATGTACCAATCATACAATTTCGGCCAATGATTTCAGCGAACCAGAAGCCATGCATGTTGACCGCGAATCCTATCAAATGCGTCTAAAATCAAAATAATTGACAAAAAGCAGTGTGGCCCAAGCAGACATGTGCAGGAGGGGAAGTTCTGGGGGGGGGTGAAGGGCGGCCAAGGGCCGCCGAAAAACCGGATTTTTCCGGTTTTTTACGGGAAAAATCTGGATTCTGGGGGGGGGGGTGAGGGACCCCTCTGGGGGGGGGGTGAGCTCAGGTCTGGGGGGGTGAAACCCCCCCCCAAGCACACGTATGGGCCCAAGGCGCTCGATACTATTCAGGTGGTTCCTGGTTCAACTAAAATCGTCGCCTCCGGTTTATACTGGCTTAATCATTAGAAATAAATCAATGATTGCAAACGCAAAAGGGTTCATATCTGTTCCCTTTTTCTAGCTAAACTAAAAGCATCTAGTGTCTCGACTGACTACTAAAAGAATTGTAGCAAAATCCAAAAAATTCCAATGTATTGATCTAAAATTGCAGGATTGATCTTAGAATGTTAAAGATTAGGAAAGTTGCATCCACTATCCTAAAGGCTGGGAGCTCACAGGGTATCTTTTCATCTAAAAATCCGGACATGTTTGGAAAAGGTTCACCCACTTCCATGACAAACCAAACTGCAGAACCAAATTTGCATACAGTAATCACCACTTAAGGGGGGGGTCCACTTTAGGGTCATTTTTTCGACCATCTCCGATTTTTCTCATTTTCACATATTTTATTGTCCAAGTGGGATATTTTAACGAGTTTATAAAATTTAAGTTGGATCTCTTATGGTTGTTAAGAAAATTCACCTCAAAGTAGAGGTATGCATGTGTTAAACATAGGAAATCGAAAAAGTGTCGATTATAATTCTGCGCCAAAAAAAATCTCGAAACCGGTGTAAGATACCGGGTAACATTTGGTATCGATTTAAACCTCTAAGCAGATACTGTGTCACTGTGGAATTAGAATTTTGAATTAGGCCTTCAAAAAATTTCAATGAATTTTTGAATTTAGCGAACTGCCGAAAATCGCTGAATTGTATCGTTTTTGGTGACCAGAAATGGGGGTCACTAAGTTTGACTGCATATTATAAAAAATAGAAGTCCTAACTAAAAATTCTAATTCCACAGTGACACAGTATATGTATAAAGCTTTCGAACGATACCCAATGTTACTTCGAATCTTTTGCCAGTGTCGAGATTTTTTTGGCGCAGAAATTAGTTTTTTCTGCAAAATTGCGAAAATTGCTGTTTTTTCGAAAGATAGGCATTTTACGACCAAGCCAGGGTTTTTTTTTTGAAAATCGGGACTGTGTCAAACTTGTGTCCAGCTAATTTTATTTGTGTCCAGCTAAGAAAAGTTGTGTCCAGAAACAAAATTTCGCGCAGCGCTAATATAGTATATTATATAATTATATAATATATAATATATTATATAAGTGGTATTTAACGCGCTATTTTAGTGTAGGAATAAAATTTGTTATTATGCGAATAAATTATATATAGTTGTCTATTGTTTGCAATTGTCTAGCAATTTGCAAGGGTCACTGATGCCACACTTTTCTTGTTGACGTCGCAACCCACAGGAACAAAGTCTGGGGGTGTTTTTTCGTCGAAACTTTTTGCGAACTTTTACGCAGACCTCCAAAATTTTTTGCGGAATTTCGCAAAAAATTGCGAAATTCATATTTTTTAGTTTTTCAAATATAACATGAATTTTATTAACTAGGTTGTATTTAAACGTATTTTTAACATTTAACGAACATATAGTACGTATTAACCAAGTTACAACTATATTTCAAAAGTCGAAGCATGTGTACGTGGTGTTTTTGACAAGAATATAAAATTTAAACGTAGAGTTGCGGGCGCCCCCCAGAAGCTGAGAATTTTTCGTAAAACTGATGAAAATCCTTGATGGAAACACTCAAAACTTTGAAAGGAAATTAGTTTATATACGTATATACTAAAAGAATTTCATTGCATAAGCCTTCACTAATTATTCTATCTCGGATAGGACTAAAAGGTATGAATATAAAAATTCGCGCCAAAATTTTTTGGAATTTTCTGCAAAAAGTACCTGAAACACTTGTATTTAAAGTGCGGAATTTAGCAGTTTTTTTTCGGCGGAGCCCCCCAGAAGCCGAAGAATTCTTTGAAAACTAGCCTTCTAAGAAATTAATATTGGCTAATTTTTGCACAAATAATGGCTAAAGTTACCTTGAAATTTCAACTGCCAAATCGAACTAACTTCATGGATTTGCTAAAGAAACTTCGCCCTAGAGGTGGATTTTCTAAGAAATTATTAAATTAAGTTAAATACAAATATAAATAAAATAAGTAAAAATAGAAATGTTAAGCATAGGAGGTAGGTACATAGTTGCGGAACGATTAACCAAGTTAAGATAGGTGGCCAAAGCCTAAAGGAGAAAAAATGTAAGGATAAGAGCGGGGGGTCTGGGGGGCGATAGCCCCCCAGAAAAGTTAGAGCTTTTTTAAAGATTTGGGATGCTCAGGAATTTTTTCTGGACACTTCTCTATGAAAAATTTGGCTGTGTCTACCTTGTGTCCAGCTAAAAATTTTTGTGTCCAGCTAAGAAAATTTGTGTCTGGACACGCTCCTGGACACAAAAAAAAAACCGTGGACCAAGCTATATTCCGAAATTGCATTTTTTTGCATTTCAACATATTTATTCATGCCTTAGATTCAGTTTGTTGCATGAATTATGCCGACAGCTGTGTCCAGTACTTTTCAGTGCGCCATTGGGGAACCTCAGACCCCGAAATTCACAAAACAGCGATTTTTCAAAATTTTCAAAATATGGCATATTATATATCAATCGAAAGCTCTCAGTGCGGGGATGAATTCTTATCATAGAACTATGGTTCGGAAATGCTTCTACTTTAAGTTAAGCGCTCTTAAATATTTCATTACATCGGGAGGAACAGGGGCCTTGTTTCTTCTGAAAATCCGTTAAGTAAGCCTCTGATCATGCTTATCTGGCTTTAATCTGTTCGAAAATGTTTTATTAACTGCTTTTAAATGTGCATAACAAAATAAACTAAATATTATATGAAGCTGATTTGCGCAAACTTGCTTCAGTTGTCTGCAGCACCCTCATTTTCGCTGATATTCAAATTGTACTCAATGAATGGCTCATAACTTACGGAGAACTGAACGAAACCACTCAAAATTTAAACTTGAAATGTACGACATATATGGCTAGATTATGTGTGAAAATGAGCGAAATCCGTGGTCTAAAAATTTTTCACGATGGACCCCCCCCCCTTAAACAGGGGACTAAGCCTTTATGGTAAATCAACAACTACTCCTACTGTTGTTGTTGTTGATGATGCTTCCAGCCACCTGATGCGATAGTGTGTCTCCCTGATCAGGGCAGTGGGCATATTAGAGAGAATCTCGGGCCCCAATGCTATGGAGGTACCAGTTTAAGATTGGAGAGAAGCCCCCGACACGAAGTTAGGACAGGTCTGACCTGTCAGCCCTGGATGGGCCAGTTTCTTTTGGGTCAGGGTTGCGAAGAATTCGAAGCAGATCTACTCTGTCCGAGAATAAACCGAATTGCCAGGTGCTAGTTAAGTGTCTCGAAATTAGGGATTTCACTGCCCTGAAGTCTACCGGAGTAGCAGCCTGATCCAGATTTGAGCCGAGGCCAGTGAGCGCATCAGCGATTTTGTTGCCGGGTATGCCGAATGGCCGGGCAGCCAGTGGATTTGGAGGGTTCGTGGTTGACAGTTGAGGATGGATCTTATACGGCGCCAAATGGTAAACTCCTTATAGGCAGTTGCCTTGACAGGGCCGGAGGACAGCTCCCTGGTCAGCGATTGGAAATCCGAAAAAATGCTGATGATTTGATCTTCAGCGGTCGTCGTCGCGTCGATCCATTCCAGGGAGCGATCCATCGCCCGGAGCTCCATCGGAGCATTTTTATTCTTGTCCTATTTCATTTTAATTAAAGCAAAAATGTTAAAGCTTTATGAAAGAAACTTTAAAAATTCCCCCCAATAATTACGTAATAGTCAACCAAGCCATAGAACAAAGAAGCTTGAAAAGTACCAATTTCTCTATTTTTCTTGATTTTGGCAGAAAAACCCTCATCCATTACAAATAATAATAGTTTAGAAAGGTGCAGAAAGTTATCTGTAGTTTGTTATAAGCCATGCTGTACTTCAGCAGCACTCTACTGCAGCGCAAACATCACTGCCAAAGAAGGAAACTTATAGGGCACGATTTCTAATGCTATTCTGCACTTGCCTACAGAATTGGCGATTGCTATTTATCTGTTGCTAGTATAAGGCCGTGTTGTATTTGAGCAGCACTCTACTGCAGCGCAACCAGATGCAAATTATACTGTCGATGACGCAAACTTATACGGCAAGATTTCAATTGCTCTACTGCAGTTATATGCAAAATTTTGGACAATTGCGTGCAACGTGTATTGGGAGCGCTATAGCGCCCCCCCCCCCCTATAATAAAGTAACACTATTTGTGGGCTGAATGCCTCTCGAGGGTATGAATGGCCCCTACTCCCGAAAACGTTTTTTCGAAACCGGACGTCACAATGTCACCAATGTTTCGTCATATGTCGAACGTCAGAACTGAACTCTTTCTGAAATTCAACTTTGCTTCGACTTTGACGCATTTTCATAGTTTTGGTCGATTTGTTATTTTGTTGGCTTGCGTAATGTTTTTGCGTTATACTTGTACATTATACTTTCTTATCTAAGTCAGACTATAGCAACGAGAATACGTTGTTGAATACATAGTGTTTCAAAATACTTGTTTTGAATACTCGGGGGTCCACCCCCCAAGAAAGCTGAACAATATATAATTTGAAATTACTAAAAAGTAAAAATCCATCATTTTTAGTAATAACTACCGACAATGGAAACGTGAAGAAAACCTGGAAATATTAAGAAAATTAAATTCAAATGAAACTTCCGTATTTCGGCTTCGTCATTCGTTCGTCGTCATCGTCTTCATTGTTCCATTGTCAAAACTAATAAAGTTATGTTCATGTAAAACTGCTAATTCCGCTACACGCAAAGTGACAATAAACAAAAGCTCTGCCAAAGCAGAAATGGAAGTTTCCGTACATTGAAAGAAAAAAGAAAAAAAAAAGAAAAATCT
>JASAND010011374.1:0-50680 GCA_030248195.1 Trissonchulus latispiculum
AGGCGATTTTGGGTCAAAGGTAAAATTTTTCAAAAGTAATCAATTTTGGTATCAAATGAAAGCCCAAAGTGAGCTGAGCAACTTTTGTCATAGAACTGCGTACCCAAAGTGGCTGTAGAGTGCTGTGGTGGGGTGGGGTGGGGACTTAGGCGATTTTGGGTCAAAAATAAAATTTTTCAAAAGTGGTCAAATTTGGTATCAAATGAAAGCCCTAAGTGAGCTGAGCAACTTTTGACATGGAACCATCCACCAATATTTGCTGTGCCAAATAACGTCACGTGCCCATGAAACTTTTGTCTTTACTTCTTCAACCGGAATTTAAAGGATATATATACCAAGGCCGCACCCAGGGGGGGGTTCAAGGGGTCTAGACCCCCCCCCTTTTGGGATTACAAGATGGAAAATTTTTGACATTTTTACGGCAAAAACAGCTATTTTTAAAAAAATTTCGCGCCTTCGGCGCGGAAATTCACTTTTTGAAAGAAATAAACGTCCAATGCACTGTTTTTGGGCAAAAATGCAAAAATTCTTCAACTTCGACCCCCCCCTTGCGTTTGACCTTGGACCCCCCCCTTTTCAAAATTCTGGGTGCGGGCCTGATATATACCTATTTATATTTATTATATATTTAAAGGATATTTAAAGGATATATATATACGATACAGCCAACACACACATATTATCCTCTTTTGTGCGGAGCATTTTTGTTACTTGTATAATATATACGTATATAGCAAGGTTCACAAAAAAAATCAAAAATCGAATTTTTGCTGGCAATTTCGCAAATGAAGTACGATCGAAAAACTTTTGGTACGTATGGAACGGCAGTGACCCCCTCTACATATGGTGCAAATTTCATGCCGGTAGCCCTCATGTAGCGTGAGTAATACAAAATTTTTGTGATTTTTTTTGTGAACGAATTCACAAAAAAAATCACTTGTTCACAAAAAAAATCACCACCGGATCTGATCTCAGGATATAGCTAGGAAATTTTTCTTTTCATGCATAAATAGAGCATAGTCCATAGTGTTATTATGTAAAAAAATTTGGACCCCCAAGTTTTTTTTTGCACAGGCTGAACTTCGAATTTTGGTTCTCGACCCCCGGGTCCACAGTGGCTTCCCAGGCCAATGTGCTTGACCTTTATTATTGATACCAGGAAGCTAGGAATCCACTTATTTTGTGTTCTATTGCTCTAGTAAGCACAGAACAAACAATTTGACGGAGTAATTTCGTATCTGGAATGGTCACGTGACTTGGCCTAGGGTCACGTTACCTGGGTCGGGGTCACGTGACTGACCAAAAATTTTATTTCAAGGTCCCAGAAGCCTAAAAAAAACTCGCCTATATAGGTTTTTCGGTGCGAAGAATTCAAATTTGGCATTAGTTTTTAGGTAGCGTTTGCCCAGATAGGTGATCCTGACCACCCCCTGGGTCCGGAGGGTCCGGGCCGGGTCCATCGGCCGGACCGTCTGTCAGAAGGGGGTTGAGGTACCTAAAACATGCTCTATATAGGTTTTCTGGGTAGCTGAGCTCGAATTTGGCATTAGTTTTACCCTAGCGGTTGCCCCAGAGGCATTTTATAAAAAGTTGATAGTGATTTTTCTTTTGTGAACTTGTTCACAAAAAAAATCAACCGCCGGTGGCGAACCCAGAGGACATGGCAGGGAATCCAATATATGGTTGGATAGCTTAGAGTTAGGACATGTCACATGCATAATATGGGGTAGCTGCGCAAAGTCCATAGTGAGTACCAGCAAAAATTTCAATTTTGGTCTGGAGTTGTCCGAGGGTCCGATTTTGGGTGGGTCGACTATTTTGGGCACCCTAGTCGGAGGAGTTGGACCTCGGCAGCCAAACTTATATATGTTAGGGTTGGGACTTGTGGCTATTACCATGCAAAAAATTTTCCGGCTGCGGCTTGTTGTTAGCCGTCTAGGTGGGTGATTTTTTTTGTGAATTTTCGGGGTGATTTTTTTCTGAACCTTGCTATATTAATATTCATACAACGATACATTAGACATTATTATTACAAATTCGAAACATTCTAAGTAATGCAATAGCGCCGCAGGCGAAAATTGTTGAATAAATCATGTTCTGGTTATAAGAGAATCGCAGTTTTTCAAAAAGCTTTAAAGAAGTTTGATAAAATTTTGAAAATTTTAATAAAATTTTGCTTTTGATAATAGGCTAAAATTGGTTCCGGTTCCGGTACGTTTTCAAAAACCGAACCGGAATCGGAACCAAAAAGTACCGGAACCGGAACCGGAACCGGAATTCCGGTCGATCCCTAGCACTTATATAGGCTCATTTTTAATCTTAAAAACAGCGATTTTTGCATCGTACATTAAAAATGCTATATATACTTTTTTGCTAAATGTTTACGTTATACTTTGCACTTTTCGAGGCCCCCACTTAGAAAAACTTTGAAAATGATTCTATATATATATATATATATAAATATGAATAAATACGTTTAATTCTTATCCTCCACGCATTTCTATAAATGGTGCCTCATATTAAACATTTTAAATTAGCACACTTTTACGGATTTAAATGATTCCATTTTAGCTCATATTGCATTTGCATGTGACCGCAAAAAGCTTTTTTATATACTTGGTTTGCTTTAGGTCAAGCTATCACCGATATCCAATGGAAAACACACGACGAATGATTCGCGGCTTAGTGACCCGTCTGGTGTTGGCAGACGTGATGGGTCTCCAAAGTCAAAGCCAATGATTGTTTCTAATGGACAACACGGCGACCAAGGCTCCATTCAGGTTTTCACTGGCGGCGACGATCCTGCTGTGAAAGCTTCTTTCCCTAAAGATCCTGCTTCTCAGTTTGTAGAGAGTCTTCCTAGCCACAAGTCTTCTTCGCAAGCCCACCTGTTTCAATCATCTTCAGTGCACCAAAGCAAAAATAAGTTTCAGCATGCGTCGGAAAAGATAATTAATTGGCGTGTTTGGTGCTGGATCTTTCTGAGTTTTGTGGCAGTTGTGCTTATGCTGATTGTCTACACAAATCGTGAACGCTTGATTACGACCGGCCGTGCTTTCTCACAGGCGGTGGAGCACTGGGTTGATGATTTTGTACAAATTCTCTTCACCAGCGATAAACCTAAGCCAGACATTACCATCTAAAGTTCCAGCATGTATATATACGTACTTCCCTGTTCCTTTTTCATTCGAGAACGTTACAGACTTGTACATAGCGTCGGTTTGGAGGGCGTGGTAGCCCCACAGGAATTCGAAGGTTGGAAAATTGAGTAAACAAATAGAAGAAGGGCACAAAACCAAAACATTTCATAGTGCATTCCCTACAAATTTTCTTGACTCCTTAAACAAAATTAAGACGTTTTGCAAACGCAAATTATTTCATTAACTTGGGTTCCACGTCCACCCCCGATCCTTGTATAAATGTCACCCCTGGATTGTTTCCGCCCCTTACGAAATTCTAGCTCCGGCAGTGGTTGTCATATTTCTTTGAGTGTTATGTTATGTATATACCTTAACCTTTTACTGCCAGTGTTAAATGTTAATCGAACAGCTTCTCAGGTCCACACTTGCTACTTTAATTACAGTTATTGTTGGCGTGAACGTAATTCCTATTTGATGTATTTTATGATGTTCTATTTTTTGTTTTGTTTAAGTTTTGCTGTTAGCAAGTGGTAATTATCAGGGATGCGATAGTTACGTACGGACATATGTCAGTGGAGATGCCTGTTGTCTGTATATATATTATGCATGCCAGAATATTCAACATACATTTTTCATTTTATATATATGCTTAAGGGGGGTCGCTTTTTGGCTGATTTTTCGACCATCTTCGATTTTGCTTATTTTCAGATATCTTGTAGTCCCAATGGGTCCTCAAAACAAGACCAGAGCGTTTTGCGTAATATATATTGCTTCTATCGTGCTGTAGATACCTTCAAAGGTGACCTTGACATGTGTTAAACATAGAAAAATGAAAAAATTAGGTTGTAAAGTTTGTGGTAGAAAAATATGAAGTATGAAAGTAAAAGTGTGAAAGAAGATAGTTACAGCGCTACAACTTTGTTGTACATAAGGACATATCAGAGAGTGCAAATAACCCCGCTGGTATATACAATTCTGTTGACTGGGGGATTTTTGGCGATTTTTCAAAGTCACCATTTTGTAAAATTGTCGCCTTTTGTACCACGAAAAACAGGACCAGCGAAACATTTTCGCCTCTCCTGCACGATTGGCAAAAACTACAGAACTCGCTTATAGATAGTTGCACTCTGCGCATAGCGCATACACAGAATTCTTCTGACAGTAGTTGCAAATTTCTACCATTTGTAGTGCTCTCAAAACGCTTGCCAAAAATGTGCTAATTTTGCCAAAAATCATCATTTTTTACAATTTTCACGTTCTTTTAATAATTTCTCACTCTCTACCCACTCGAAAGTCACCAAAATTGGCACATATAACTCTGAAAGCAAGCCGGACATTATGGTAAATGCAAATGCTTCAAGGTAGAACTTTCCTGTTGTGTCGGCTCGGCTCCTTTGATCTCTTATAGGTCACAAAAGTCAGTTTTTGAAATTTCCAGAATAAAGACAAATCGGGTATCATTCGGCAGCTACTGATGAGCTGAACAACTTTTCTAATAGAACTATGTGTCTGAAATGTAGCATTTTTATGAAAGTTAGCGCAACTTGTCCCTTGAAACAGTTAAATCTCTCTCTACTCTCTAGATCTCTCTCTCTAGTTAGAAAAGGCTGAGTTCTCAATTGAAGAATGTATATACGGTGTACGACTGGCTGGATATCCTGGAGTCGTTTTAGAATTAAAATATTAGCCAACCCACTGAAATAATCTGTTATATTAGTTGACCCAAATTTCGCTGCCGTTCTATCTCAACATGACCTTGGAGGGCAAATCACAGTGATTTTCAAGTTTTCCAACACAGTTTGATTTCGAACTGTAATGTTTTGTCTTGTTTTTGAGAACATATGTACCTACCTATATTGTGTGTGAAAATGAGCGAAATCCGTGACTATCGATTTTGACCCAAAGCGACCCCCGTTAAATATTTATATGGATTTTAGATTACGGTTTCTGGGAATTATGTAGTATTTTGAGTTATCCCTGAACAATTTTTAATTACATAATTTTTGAATAGCAGAAACAGCTAGAGAAGTGGTTGAAGGTCGAAAAATGACCTATGCATGGTAGGGATCGGATCCGGCTCCGGCTCCGGCTCCGGCCGGAGTTAGCACCTCCGGCTCCGGCTAGCCGGAGCCGGAGGCAAGGTGGCCGGAGCCGGAGTTTTTTTAAAGATATATGTAATAAAGTAAGGTTAAAGTAATTTTAAATTATCTAAACAAAATTTAAACAGTGGACTGTGATAGTTTGGCAAATATATAGTTCTCTATTTTCTCTGTGATGCCAAATTTTCTCAAATTTCACTGCTATGTAGTTTCTGCTGTATTTCCATCAAAATGCTAGAAACTTGGCTTTCCATTTTGTTAAATTTGGAAAATAACGTATGTTGTAGATTAACCTGGAAAGTTTAAAGCAGTTATTAAAATTGAATTCAAAAGTTTAGCAAATCGAGGTATTATCTCCTAGTGCGAAAATTATTATTTTATCTTTCTCCTTAGTAATTTTGCCATCCCGTCGACATTTCCTATGGTTCCAAATCAAGGCAAATAATATATATATAATAACACAGCATTTAATTTAATAATAATATATATAATGCGTAAGTATATAATAATTAAGAATTTGCAATATATATACACACAGAAATGCCTATATTGCATAATTTTTGCTAGTATATACATTTTAATAGGAATGTATTACCTTTTTCAAATATATCGGTACTTCAAATATTTTCGTGTACCCTTGAACTTCTTTTATAAAAAATTGAACTATTTATATACGAAAACAAAAGCTGCTTGCTTAATTAATTCTTGCTGCCATACGTACAGCTTTACAGCTATCATTTATATATAAGCTGTAGGTCGGGGCCAAAACCCTCTTACCCAGTTTAATAATTAAAACAAAATATATGGGTAAGTTTACGCAGATTTGCTTTACTATATATTGAAAATTTGAATGAACAAATTTATAGAAATTATTTGAATGAATAAAGCATTGATTTAATATTTTAACTGTTCAAAATATAGCAACATCGACACATATGCAAAAAATTGTCTTCACTGTACCGTAAACTGTTTTTAAAATATAGTGTCATTTTTGGGCTACCTCCGGCTCCGGCTCCGGCTCCGGCCGGAGGCAAAAACCCACCTCCGTCCGATCCCTAGCGTGGACCCCCTTGCTCATTAACCAGTAAGAGTTGCTGTTACGTATTATTTTGTACGCTACTACACCAATCTTGAAACAATTTAGCCTGAAAACTGAGGGTAGGTCATAGCGTAGTATAGAGTTTTAGTCGCAAATAACGTGTGTCACACACAAGCGGAATCATACTAAGTTTCAAGCTCAAAAATTAGTTGGAAATTGGGATCAAGTAAACAATTTCCCGTTCCCCCCAAATTCCCAAGTAAACTATCTCGCCCCAACGCTTTGCCTCACTCATAACTTGACCGAATTAGTTAAAACTTTATGTGGTGACATTCTAATACATGTCTGATTGATTAGTAACAAAATTTTAAAATTTTTAAATTTTAAGTTTTTAAGGGGGGGCAAAGGGAACCAAAAAATTTCTGTCTCCGATTTTGCTGAAAAGTTGTATACAGGGGTTTCCAGGATCGCAGAGCACGAATCTGAAAACCATTTTTCGATTCACATTTTCGTTAGTTCAGTATAAGCTTACATCTTAAGTAGAGATGCGCCAGGGCCTTGAAATTGGGGGTCCAAATCGAAAATTTTCAAAACTTTTTTGAAAGTTAAAATTTTGCAATAATTTCTGATATACAAATGTTTCTAACGTTGTTTTAATTCAAATGAATTTCATTCAAGCAACACTTTTTGACTTTCGAAATTTCTAAATTTTTTATCAAAAAACGTCAAAAATTTGCAAAATTTCGTTAATTTTCGGCCCCGGGCCTTGCCACCGGGGCCAGGGCCAGGCCGCCCCGGTGCATCCCTAATCTTAAGCTTAATACTTTACCTTACATTGAACTAACAAAAGTGTGAATCGAAAAATGGATTTCAGATTCGTGTTCTGAGACCTTGGAAACCCCTATATATAACTTTTCAGCAAAATCGGAGACAAAAAATTATTTGTTTCCCCTTGGTCTCCCCTTAAAAAATTAAAATTTTAAAAATTTTAAAATTTCATTACCAATCAAGCAATATATGTTGGAATGCACCCACACAAAATTTGAGCTAAATTGGTCAAATTTTGAGAAGATATCTCCCCCCCCCAATTGAGGCTGGGGTGGAGGTTGTTTACTTGATCCGAAAATTGACATAAAATAAAAAGAGTGTCTCTTGAATTGCTGGTCTGGTGCAGTACGTATATACACTGCAGATTTAACCACTTCAATCTTTGATGAACCTAATGGATAAAAATTAGTGATGCGGTATTGACATATATGTTGTGTTTAAGCTTTTTATCTTAAGGTGGTGAGTTAAGAAGCCATCTTTATATCAAAATGTAGCTTAACCTTTTACTCTTTTCAACGAATACCAATGGTTTTCCATGGTTTCATAAAATCTTACTGCATTTTTGAAGAAGTGCAACTAGTTGGGGGGAGGGGATAAAATTGTCCTAAAAATGTAAAAATGTAAAAAATGTCCTAAATACGGTAAAATTTGCCTGTTTTCTATATATATAAATACTGCTATAACTAAGCTAATAAAAGTGCTCAAAAATCAAGGTCTAGTACCAAAGTTGACGATTCGATTTTAGACCAAAAACTTCCGGCAAAGCCCGACATTTTTTGAAAATTTAGACCAAAAACTCTTAAAATTTGGCAATTTTTGGGCACATCAAGTGAGTTGTGGAAAAGCCCAAAAGGGTGGGGGGGGCCCGAGTGGGGAGCCCGAAAAGCAAGGGGGCTCGTACTCCACTAAAATAAACCCAGAATTCTTTATAACTGAAACTATCAGATCTGTATTTAATGTTCATATTTACAATGTCAAGCACTGTCTGCATACCACTTTCGTAGTGTAAAGGTTTGGTTGTTGACAATAAAAGAATAAAATTTAGACTCCAGAGAAGACTGCTAGGTTCTAGAGTGTGCGCATACTAGACTCGTAGACTCGTCCCTAAACTCGCTATAACCCTTATCCAACTACAGCAGGCGCCGGCAGTCTAAATAGTACCGTGAGTTTACTTTTGTGACAAAATATGAATTTTGCAACAATAATAGAAAACAGAATTTGCAGTTACAAAGCATAAAAATTTCCAGAACGCGTTCCAACTAAACAACAGAACAAAAAGTGAAATAACAAACCAGAATATATAACTCCAAACGGAGGGCGTCCACCCCCAAAACTCCCAAAACTGGACGGACAGTCGTGCAAGCGACAGCTCCAACATATGCACCGACCGACTTCCCCGAGATTTCAAACAAGACTAACTTTTCACTAGATTTCAATGGCGGAAGACTCAAATTAGCTAGGAACCGAGGTTCCTACACAGAAGGACAATTTTACGTTTATCATTCATAAAGATAACACTGCATTTTGAGTAATTTAGATGAAAATCAAGGAGAATAACCGAAAATAGTTCACAGATTACCCCCTCTTTTGAAACGCGCGCCCTCGCCGCGGCCTCCAGGCAGAGTTAGTAGCCGTTAAAAATGAGGGTTAACCTACGTAACTTAGGTACTAGTAGAGGTAAAACGTCGTTTTAGTAAGCAGAAAGAATTAAAATTGTATCTCACTCGAGCCCCTGGCTTTGCCAAATTTTAGGGGTCTGTTTTCGAGACACGGGTAAAGCTACTTCGGCACGTGCCGGACCACACACAAACAATAGAGTACATAGACTCAACACAAAAAGACATAGAACCCTTCAGCCGCGACGGAAGCGCAGGTCTCAAAAGGGAGAGTAACCCAAGAAAATTTTAAAAGAGCAAAGGGGAAACTCTATTCAAAACAGGCCACTATGATAGCAAAATGGAAAGCTAGACATTATAACAACTAGACGACTATACAGCAGTAGAAAATATACTATGAATAACTAAACAAAGAAATAGAAGTTTAAACCCCAGCGGAATATAGAAAATACGGTAGATATAGGTGCTCCGGGAGAGGCTACACCGGAGGAAAATTTTATAGAAATTTATGAGAAATTGCGCGAAAAGAGCGAAAACATGCACGTATCCAGTCCAAGGAAGCCTCCCCCGGAGTAAGCATAAAATGTACGAATCTGATTAAATGCCGTTATAAAGCTGCATAAAAATAAAGCACACATGGAATTATAGCTGCACCGACAAAGATGGCAAAACTGGCAGGTGTAAATGGCAATACAACATTATGCAAGTAAACCCGCGGTACTATAAATGGTAGTAAAACAAAACAAAACAAAACAGTTAGAAAAGGAATAACATACGACATAGCATAGGACGGACGAGCCGAACTAGAGGGCACCCTTGAAAAAGCTCAAAAGAAACTACAAAATAGAATAAGAAGGTTTGAAAGATCAATAGAAGTTTGAAAGGATAATAATCGAACGAAAACCCCATAAAGTATAAACCCTAAACGTATTCCCCCCATCCTGTTAAAGCTATCAGACAAAATAAAGCAAAAAGATGGAATGAAAACAACACAACACAAGTTAGAAAAGATGGGAAAGGGGGAGGGGGAGCGGACGAGTATGAGGACATAACCGGAATACAACATATATCACACATTTGACTGTCACAAAAGATGTACTGATGACTGATGGCAAGAAAATCAAAGTTCATATAGCATGAAACCAAAGAGGCAGCCGAGAAACCCTCCGGGACTTCCATCAACCGGACTTCGGACCAACCTCCGGGAGGAGAGCGGGCGCCCCTCGGCGCAAGCCGCTCCGGACCAAACCCATGCACCGGTCAAAAATCAGAACCAGGCCCACACCAAGCACCCGGGCCATTCCAATACCAGGCACAAAGCAGCTAGCCTAAGGGAAAAACAATTTACACAGCAAACACAGTAGCAGAAAGGGGAACTCGCCGCAGAAAAGGGACTGGGGGGGAGGGAAGGGGAAGTATGTTACAGTAAACAAACAGACAAACAAAAAGGGAGTAAATACGACATAAATATGGGGATTAACATACGGCACAGAGACCTACAGTAAACAAAAATAGCATCATCATATAAGGCACGCATGCCACAGTCACAAAATAAGGCACATAGGCCAAAACAGTACATAATAAGGCCCGATTAATTTAGGAAAGAGAAAGCGCGAGCCTACGGCAACTGCAGCCCAGAGAGTATCCAGACAACCAGCGGCCGTAGACTGCGCCAAAAATCAAGAAGAGTGAAAAGACTAAACTACGGAATCTAAAATGCCGGTCCGGGGTTGACCGCCCACCCTTGCCCAGCCATAAGCCAGACACAGGCGACGAGCAACCACGGACCCGCCATGAGTCGGGACGGTAGAACAACCCCAGTACTATTGCATGTTAAAGCTAAAAGGGTAAAAATTTTGAATAAAATAAGATAAGTAGTCATATATGAGGTAAAATGAAAGTAAAAATAGAATATATGCAGAAATTCACAAAATTTAATTCATTGAAAGAAAACTCCACTTTTAATTAAAACGTAGAGAACGTGAAAATTCAAATAATAAAAGACTTTTATCAAGAACAGGAAAAATATTTTCGAAAGAAATAATCAACTTTGCGTCAGAAAAAGAAGTGTTAGATGACATATAGAAACAAGAAACAAATCCCCCCCGATACATAAGTACACATAATAAGATACGACACCCCCCTGAGTACGGGCCACACGAATATCCCACCCCGCCACACACATAAAACAAACAACTACACCGGAGCAGGATACCTAACCGCCTCCCGGAGGTGTTGCTCAGCCTCGCGGACCGCCAGCTCATGCGGGAGTTGCGGGAAAAGTTCCCGTCTGACGATCATACAGATCTTGCCCATCCAATTTTGCCCCTTGGGCTCTTTGGCAGTAAGAACTTCCCGGCGGCGGGCCGGTGTCATAGCCTGAAGTTCCAGGGCATCATAGCCACAACTCCAGTAGGTGTCACCGGGCACCGCTTCAACCAAATAGGCGACGCCAGTGTCACGCAGCCAACGGCGGAACTGAGGACAAGAGGCGGCCTTAGCCCGGATGACGTCGAGCATGATCAAAGCTCGGATCAAGGAACCCGGACCCGTTTTTGCAGGAGACTTTTGGAAAAAATGGCGATTCAAAAAACTGTCTGTAACTTCCGGCGCCTGCGAATTTGGGGGTAATTCGGAAAAAAGACGAACCGTTTCGTCACGAATCTTTTTTAAATAGCGAGTCAGGGGGCGAGACGAATCTGCTAACGAGTCTGACATGCTACTCTACTGAAGGAACGGTCGCCAGTTGTAAAGGTTTGGTTGTTGACAATAAAAGAATAAAATTTAGACTCCAGAGAAGACTGCTAGGTTCGGGAGTGTGCGCATATCAAACTCGTAGACTCGTCCCTAAACTCGCTATAATTTCCTAACCGACTACAGCAGGCGCCGGCAATCTAAATAGTACCGTGAGTTTACTTTTGTGACAAAATATGAATTTTACAACAATAATAGAAAACAGAATTTGCAGTTACAAAGCATAAAAACTTCCAGAGCGCATTCCAACAAAATAACAAAACAAAAGTGAAGTAACAAACCAGAATGTATAAGTCCAAAGGGAGGGCGTCCACCCCCAAAAACTCCCAAAACCGGACGGACAGTCGTGCAAGCGAGAGCTCCAAGATATGCACCGACCGACTTCCCCGAAATTTCAAACAAGACTGACTTTTCACTAACTTTCAATGGCGGACAGAAATTAGCTAGGAACCGAGGTTCCTACACAGAAGGACAATTTTACGTTTATCATTCTTAAAGATAACACTGCATTTTGAGTAATTTAGATGAAAATCAAGGAGAATAACCGAAAATAGTTCACAGTAGCATGGTCTCTGTTAATTTCCATGCTTGTGCTTGGGGAGGTCAGCTCACCCAGCCGACTTTTTCGGATGTTTTTGCCTCCTCCCAATCGCGACGTACTTCGCCCCCGCCACACACATTTATCCCCATCTCTAAAGTTGTACCGACCTTGATGCCCCGTATCATTATTAGCTTAGTCTGTTTGCTATTTGTTCAAGTTAAGGTATATACGTTGTTCTTGTTTGTGGTTGTTTGTTATTGTGTTGGAATTAGCTTCTTTCATTGCTTTATTTTGTATATATATAATACTCAAATAAACAGCATTGTCAGGATTCTATAATAAGTGAAGCTTCGAATTATACCCGTCCCATGTTAAGCTCGCCGTTCATGCCACAATACCAGTTGATCAATCAAAGTTTGCAAGGTGTATTTTTGCGAAATCGGATTTTTGAAAGCCTCACGTCTCCTTTATTTGAGGTAGTTGGTCACCGTTTATGAAAACCTGATCGGAGAAAATGTTGAAAACTGTTCGACGATTAATATAAAACGTCTCCGTTGAAAATTTTCGCCATTGTCCAGCGACTATGAAGGGACATCACATAAGTTTCAAGTTTTAAGTTATCCACTTATCTTATTGTTTTCACACCTTAACACCACACATAGTTTTACAGTTGACATATACAGTTCAGTGTATATGTTGCGGATCGTCATAGTTCGTGTAGTCTAACCTTGCAATTTAAATTCTTAGCAAGGCAACAAGTAGAAACTTCAGATGAAATTTGCGTTATCAGTTGAATGTTGAATTTGCAAAACTAAATTTGCTCTTCGGCTTTTGACAACCTACGGACAAACACTTGTGACAAATCAGTGCGAGTGTTTCTGACTGGACTGACGTCTGAAACGTCCATCTGTCATAAGAGAGAGACCTTGTTATACAAATGGGAGGAGGGGGCTGATTATTGAAGGTGGAGTAAAGTCATCATCTCATTGTTTTCTGAAGAATTTTTCATTTTCAGGGATCACTATAACCATTAGCCAGGGTTGCCATCAGCTACAATAGATTTATTTTATTAAGTAAATTTTAGTCAGAAGCTTCTTGCATCACCCTCCTTGCCTTCAACATGTACGCAAGGGCAACACAGGTTACATACATGTATTCCCATGCGTGCCTATGCATTTTATTTATGCAGTGGTTTCCAAAATCCATAGTCTATTAAATTCAGAAATGTAATATGTTAAGGCTTGTTTACACTTGACGAGTCTTGCTCTTGTCTACCTTGGTTGCTTGCTACGATATATATATATATATAATATATATGTATATATATATATATAATGTGCGTGTAATTTATGTATATGCATATATTTATACGTTCACACTTAACCGAGCTGGCACTGTGCCTGTTAACCAAGGCTAGGTAGGGGTCTTCTAATGGTGACGTTAGTAATAATATTAGTTTACGTCCTGTGTTTGGATTTTGAAAAATCAAATTGGTTAAAAACAATCACTTAGCGCTATGCCATAAAAGATTTTCTCGTGCCGGGGTCGTTTTGATGCTTGAAGTCTAGCCCGACGGCAGAGCAGCTGCACCAATATTGTCCGAAAGTTAGTGTTGTTGACCGACCGGTTTTTCGGCTAAGTTTAGAAAATCGGTCGACCGGGTCGAAAGAGCCGGCCGGCACAAGTTTTTGCACTATTATTGGTGCACTTTGTATAAGTTTTGCACTAAATGATGCGTGCAGTTTCACCTTGTTATATATATATATATATATATATATATATATATATATATATATATACATATATATATATATATATATATATCTAGTGTTTGAGGCCGGCCGACGACTTTTGCCGGCTGGGATACAAATCACCAATCAGAAATTGACAAAATAGAGCAATTAAGCTTAAAATGGACTCCAAATCTAGTTTTTCTAATTTTTTATGGTATGCTGTGCTATTTTTCTAAGAAAACATCCGAAAATAAATATCTTAGCAGTTATAATAACTGCACTGCAAACTGCTTTAGGCCGGCAGCCGGCCGGTGAAACTAAAGTTGGGGCCGGTTCCACTAGAACCGGTTGGAACCGGAACCGAACCGGAAGGAATTTTAGAACCAGAACTGGTAGGATTTGGAACCAGCCGGTTCCACTCTTAAAAATGGACGAACTATTTTTTTGCAGGAGTTTAAATTTTGCAAAAGCTGGATTTTGTTTTTGTGGTTGCCATTCATATTGTCTTTTTCAAGCTAGTGACTGAAATTGAAACTAAAAATCTAGTTTGAACTGAAACTAAACAAATTTAGACCTGAAGGCGAAATTTGCAGGATGAGACTGATAATCATTAAGAGTTTCAAACTAAACGTGAAATGAAGGTACAATTATTGGAACTGAAACTGAAGCTGGCACTCCATAGAATAAATTTAGACCCTAAGCTGAAAACGACAGCTTCAGCTTCCACTGAAGGTGACACAAACGCACCGCTTCCCCTTTTCAGGCGATCGAGGCACGTTTCAGGTTTCACTGAAGCCGAGGCATAGAATTAAGAGAAATTTCAAATGTTTCTTTGAATCAACACTAGTGACATTATCCCGTCTGTTAAGACAAAAATTAAATGTTAAACATACTTGAAAAATTAGGAACATGCATTGTAAGGGAAAATTTCTACTTCCTTTATTCTGGAAGGAATTTTGTTAAGTAATTTTGTGTGTATTACAAAATGCAGTTGTGAAAATGTCTCAATTAATTTTAACGAATTTTTGAAATTTTCTGTTCTAAAATTCCAATTGTATACAATTGGCGGGCAATTTCGTTCAGACGTGACCGATACAGCACGAATGAAAACTTTAACCAGCTTACATATTTGAATATTAACCTCATAGAAAAGATGAGAGCTCGATGGGATGTAGTCGGAAATTGAGTATATCTTCTCAAAAAATTGGTAAATGGAAGGTGGTGTTGTCAGCACGCAAGATTTAAGCAACATTTTTTTAAAAAATAGTAAATTTTAGAGGAGTAGAAAACTTCGAAAGTTGAGTACTTATTTTCTTATTTTTAAGCTATCGGCAACGGAGACGAAAGTCAATCAAAGTTCAAATAATGGAACAGCATGTAGAAGTATCTGTTACATAGCTATTTTGTGTAATCAAGCGACTGTACATTTCCTCCTTAAATATAACTTTAATATATATGTTCTTCTTTCCAAATTGGCTTTCAGCTTTTAAATATTTTAAATGCATTTAAATGTTTTGGAAACTATTAGCTTCTTAGGGCCTTTTCGCGAATGGGTTAAACGAGTTAAAATTAAGTCGATCCTTTTCGCGAATGGGTTAAACGAGTTAAATTTAACTCGCCGAGTTAAGCAGAGTTAAAATTTTTAACCCTTCGGCCATTCGCGAAAAGAGTTAAAAATTAACTCTTTTAACTCTACTCTTTTCGTAAATGACACGTGGAGTTAAAAACATACAGAGTTAAATTTAACTCTACCCTTTTCATGAATGGGTTAAATTTAACTCGTTTAACTCGCTGACGACATTTTACATTGAATTTTAACCCGCGTCTCAGCACGCAGGTTAAACGAGTTAAAATCTTCTATCCTTTACATTGTTATTGCCAGGTTTTGCGCGCGCAATAAAGCTTTCAATATGACAAGATAATCCAACCAATGAAAGCACAACACTTAATTTCATTGGATGGTTCATAATACTTCAAAATTGAAAATTACTTAAGCATTTGCTAATATTCGGGCCAGTACAAAAAGCGGAAAAGGACTGGAAACGGACTGAGCAAAAAGGTATAAAAAGCGGACTTGTTGCGGACTCTCAGAGAATGGTATAAAATGTGGACTGCATTGATTGGCTAATCGAGGAAAAGCTGACATACAGTATAAAAAGCGGACTCACATCAAAACAATCAGTGAGATAAACCAAGGCATTTAAAAGTCATGAAAACCATTTTTCGGGCAAGTTTATGAAGCAACAACGGAATCAGCTTACAAAAAACGCAAATGAGAGCGGAAAAGGTATAAAAAGTGGATGCGGAAACGGAAAGCGGGTCTAAAAGGTGAAAAAATGTCTGTCAAGCGTAAAATAAATCTAAAATGTGATTTAGGAAGCAGAATTACGGATAGTTTAAGGACTAGAACACGGAATGCAAAATCTTAACCGAAAACAATATTTAATTTTATGTTCTATACAAATAATTGATTATATAGTAAATTAACTCTAAATCACAAACTGGCTGTAAGCTATAACCTTTCTCTTCATCTTTACGATCACCAATATATATAGACATATTCCAGACTGCTTTTCAATTATCACCAATCAAGTGTTTCTTTGTTGACAGCTTTCTGTGCTTGCTTCGATTACTAATTTTTTATCCCAACTGCCCTTTCATGGGCAACCATTTCCGAGTAATGTATTAAAATCACACAATTCAGCTCTGTATGCAAAGCTTCGTGGCTTTCCGAAACAATTTTAACAAGATAAACTTTCGTTGAGTTAGACAAAATTAGGAAGAAACACATATGCGAATGGTTGCCCTTAACAGGGCAGTTGGGATAAACTTTACATTACCGATGTAATTACTAAATTACTAGTCTGTCCTGAAGAAGTGTGGGGTTCAGATTAGCTCCCCCAGTGGGCACAAGTCGCGAAACGCGACCAATTGAGTCGATATGGTTTGGGTATGTTTTTCAACATGCTTACCACAAAAATACTAAAATTTAAGATTTTTTGAAATTTTAATTTTTCCACTAATTCGCTTACGCTGATCATTTTTACTTCTTGGACCAACCTCCTATAAAAGTGAACCAATGAGGTAGAGCGGTCGGAACAAATGCTATTTGAAACGGTTGCCCTTAAAAGGGCAGTTGGGATAAGTGAACGTTGGTCGCACAAACTAATGGGTTGACTTTAGGAGGTTGGTCCAAGAAGGAAAACTGATCAGCGTAGTCGAATTACTAGAAACAAATTAAAGTTCTAAAAACATTTTAAAATTTTAAAAATTAGAATTTTTAGAAATAAATTTTTTGTATTTTTGAAATCGACTTGTTGAAAAACGTACACAAACCAAATTTCAAGTCGAGTCTTGCGACCTGTGACACTGGGGGGTTGTGCCTAATCTGGATAAAACCCGAAACCTGTGCCCAAGTTAAAGCTTTTCTAGGGCAGGCCTCCATTGACTGGATTCAGCAGAAGGCAGGTTCAAAAATGGTTGCCCCTGAAAAATAGTCGGAGATAAAATTGAGATTATTTTTGTTTTAACGACTGTAGTCTGCTTGAAAATTAAGATTGTCAGTGCATAAATATTTTCAGTGTTGAAAACCCGTTTTGTCGTCATCTAAATTCAGATACGCACTAAAAAATAAGTAGGTCCGCTAAATTCTGATGCAGTCCGCTTAATAAGGTAAGTCCGCATGTTATACCGTAATTCCGCATTTAGTCCGCGATTTATACCATAAGTCCGCTTTTTCAGTCCTCTTATTATACCCCCAGTCCGTTTCCGTTCCGCGTCCGCTTTTTGTACTGACCCTAATATTCTGCTGAATTGTTTACGCTAAAGCAACGAAATATTCTACTTAATAAGATAAAAATCGATGGAACAAAATGTTTTAAACATGCTGCATTGTTTGAAATAATATTAAATAAAATTATATAATTAAATTAAAATAATTAATTATAATTATAAATAAGCTTTAAATTATTTTGCCAGTTATAACTCCACTTTATGAATGCAAATTTGAAGAAGTGTGTATGAGAGCTGGCAACATGAAAGCCGAATCAACGGGACACTGCAACTAACCGAAAGCTCAATTTTCTCTAAAAAATGGGTTAAATCGCCAATTTTGCCATGAAAATTACTGTAAACTTTAAAAAATTTGAACCTTTAGAGTTTATGGAAGGACATCTAGACAACTGTTACGCGAACTTTGCTGGAACTGGTATGCTCAAGAATGACAGTACATGATCAATTGTTATCCCAACTGTGAATTTAAGGGCAACCATTTCAAGTCACATTTGAAATCTCCGCTGAATTTTAATATTTTCGCTTTTATTTTGCTTCAACTGTTTGTTTTAGTATTATTTGGTATTTATGTTCTTGGGAGAACCAAGAGGAAACTTATTTTACTGAAAATATGTACAGCGGGTTGGGCTCTGTCTGGGGTCTTTTCCAGATTAGCCCACACCACTCAGAATTTTTAAAACATGACTATTTGAGCTGAAATTTGGTATGGGTATCTTTTCAACCACGCTGAGTTCAAATATCGCCAAATTATTCTATTTCACTAGTATCGACTTTTTCGATTCACAGGGGGCGACCAAGGGATACCGAAATTTTTTTATCGCCAATTTTGCTTAAAGCTAGTTGCATACAGGGGTTTTCTGGGGTCGCCGATCACGAATTTCAAGTCCGTTTTTTGATTCGTTAGGTCGATATAAGCTAAACATGTAAGCTTAAGTTGTAAGCTTATACTGAGCTAACAAAAAGCTGAATCGAAGAACGGCCTTCAAATTCGTGCTCAGCGACCCAGAAAACCCCTGTATGCTTTCAGCAAAATCGGCGACAAAAACTTTTTCGGTTTCCAGAGTGAATCAATCTTCTTGTATACGCAACTTTTCAGGAAAATCGTAGAAAAATGTTTGGTTGGTTCCACTTGGATTGTATTTTTACCAATGTTGTTAACCCCTTCGATGCTTAAAATTTTGGTCAATTACTTGTTTAATTGCATCCGGCCAGCTTTTCAGCAAAATCGATTAAAGACTGCAAGTTGCACATAGGGACTCGTCCACTTTCCTAATAATACCGGGTAACGTTTCATTGAAGATGTGAGTACACATCATCTTTTTCTTTTCTTATTAGTCATTTTATTTAAAATTTTCCCAACGTTGGGCAGTACTTTTTAAAAATTTTCAAATTGTGAAAAGTTGGATGTTGCGAAAAGAAAATTATTTAAACTGTTATCTAGTATGCCGAGAATTAATTTCAACTCGCCCAGTTTTACCCTTTTAACCCTTTTCGCGAATGCACAGAGTTAATTTTAACTCTCCCAATTTTAACTCCTTTAACTCCTTTCGCAAATGCACAGAGTTAATTTTAACTCTCCCAGTTTTAACTCTGTAGAGATAAGGCTGTATTATCTCGAAATAAAGTAAAAGATTGCAGTTCTAGAGTGTGTGTATGTCTGACTTAGCTCATCCTAATACACTAAACCGACTGCAAAACTTGAATAACTTCGCGAGTTTATTAAGAGAAATGCAAAAATACAAAATATTCAATTCTAGACAACTTTTACAGAAGATAGGCACCAGAACTCAAAACTAACCACAAGTGATATGAAGAAGGAGAACCAATTAATCACAAAATGGCAGAAAAGAATCCAGAAATCTTGGGATAATAAATAGCAAATAAAATAAACCCCCGGACCGACTCCACTCAATAGTAACTCCCATAATACTGAACTTAGAAATTTGAATGCGCGCCTTTTATAGTGCGCAATTAGCTAGCAAGCCAAGAACTTCACACAACACTTTGAGTTTAGTGGTTGCACAAAATTTCGCTAATTTGAATAGAATCAACTAGAGTAATAGAAATATTTCCACAGATTACCCCCTCTTTTGAAGCGCGCGACCCCCCGCGGCCAAGGGCTCAAGGGTTAGTAATAAAACAGAATTAACTTACGTACCGTAGCTACTAGTAAGGATAAAACGCATTTTAGAAAACAACGGCAAAAGATAAAAATTTGCGTATCCCACGAGTCCGGATTCCCGGGGACACTACTCGGGCCCCACACAAACACATTTACTAGGGGATTCCGAGACACAGATAGAACTACTCCGGAACATACCGGGATACTTACTACAATTACACACGGATTACACCGACTCAACATAGACAAAAATGGCTTGGGACACCCTTAAGCCACGACAGGATCACGCGAAACAAAAGAGAAGGGTACTCCGGGAGACCCCATCCCAATTTTGAACCCACTCCGGAAGACACTATGTCGGACCAACATGTACATTTACAAAATACTCAATATACAACACTCCGGAATTGCATACAACAAACGAAATATTCGGAAATAACCTACAAAATACTTACTACCGGAGCAAGACAGCAAGTACAAAAACATAGAAAATACTTCTGCACCTCAAAAATATACATCAGAGTGAACAAGAGAAAATTAGCTACAATAGACACTATACTGGGCAAAATTTAACACAGCAAATAGTAGAAAGACAGAAGTGATACCTAGAAACGTAAAAACGATGAAACTTTGTACTCCGATGGGACTAACACACTAGAAAACTCCTCCGAGAAAGGTTTTACATGGTTTTATAGAACTCCGGGAAAGATTTCATACAATTACACAGTGCTCCGGACAAGTCGACCATATAGCAACAGTAGATTGTGAAGTCTCCGGGAGAGCCTCCACCGGAGTAGACATATTATACAAATCTGCATAAATGCCGACCAAATAAAGCTGCACAAAATAAAGCACACATATAATGAATTTTAGCTGCACCAAAAATGGCAAAATGGAAAGCAAGACAATGGCAGTACAAATTTATATGGAGAATAAACCCGCGATACATTAGTAAAGATGAAAAAATAACAAGTTAGAAAAGATAACATACAACGTATAGGACGGACAAGCCGAACTAGAGGGCACCCCAAAGAAAAGAATCTCGAAAGAAAATATTATACGTTTCTCAAAGAGAAATTTAAAAGGTAATAGTCAAACGAAAATCCCTCAAAATATAGCCTAAATCAATTCCCTCCCAACCTATTAAAGCTGTCAAACAAAAATAAGGCATATAGATGGAATGAAAAAACACAACACAAGTTAGAAAAAGAGGGGAAAGGGGGAGGGGAAGCGGACGCGTAGGGGAAACCGGAATGCACAAAAATCACAATACAGACTGATGTAATACAAAAGTTCACAGTTTATAGACCAGGAAGGCCGCCGAGAACCATGCTGTAGGGGTAGACCCCACAGCCACCATCGGACCAACCTCCGGAAGGGGAGCGGGCGCCCCACGGCGCAAGCCGCTCCAGCCCATGAACCAATCACCGGCCACCAAGACTAACCAGGCTCACAATCACCAACTACCGGGCCAACCCGTAACTTCGGGCCCAGCACCAACCACGGAATCCTCCGGGCCACAATCATAGTTATAGGGGCATAAACAATTTACATAGCGTATATAGTATCATAAAAGGGGAACTCGCCGCCATAGAGGGACTGGGGGGGAGGGAAGGGGAAGTATGTTACAGTAAACAAAGACAAACAAAAAAGGAGTAAATACGGCATAGTATATAAGATTAACATACGGCACAGAGGCCTACAGTAAACAAAAGCATAAGATAAGTCACGTATACCACAGTCACAGACATAAGGCACATAGGCTATACAGTACATCGTAAGGGCCCGATTAATTTAGGAGAGAGGGGGCGCGAGCCTACGGCTACTGCAGAATGGAGAGTATCCAGACAACCAGCGACCGCAGACTGCGCCGAAATCAAAGAAAGCGAAAAGATAAACTACGGAATCTAAGATGCCGGTCCGTGGTTGACCGCCCACCCTTGCCTGACCATAAGCCAGACACAGGCGACGAGCAACCACGGACCCGCCGAGATACGACACAGTGGAATACCCCCAGTACTATTGCCTAAGAAAAATAAAATGACCGTTAAATTTGAGTAAAAAGGTGAAGGTAGGAAGGTAAAAAGGGTAAACAAATTGAAAGAATACAAGGTAAAACAAGTCCTCGAGTACCCTCCAGCAGACCCTAGAAAACATTCAAAAGAATTTAGAAAATTCAGGTAATGGTTTGTCGTAGCAGTAGAGTGAAACACGGAAAGCAAAAGCATCTTAGAAAAAATCACAAGAATTTCACGAAAAAGGTGGTCCAGGGTACTCGAGTAGTTTAACATCGTTATCCCCCAAACGAAATCACACATAGCAGGTTAGTAGATGAAAACATGCAAGCACCCCTGCCAGTACGGGCCAAGGACATACGTACGACCCGCATCGCGTACATGATGAGCCGCTGCCAACACGGTTTCCCTGAGGACCCAAACAACTAATTTCTGCAACAATGAAGGGAAAAGCTTCCAACGGTGAAATATACAATTTTTCCGTGACGAATTTTTCTCGGAGCATTACGTGTTCTCATGTTAAAATTTACCGCGAACTGGGACTCCTGCTGGACCAGACGAGGAATCCTTAGCCCCACAGCGCAGAACCGCGGAGCCCCCGACTGATCAACAGGAGACAGTTTGCGCGAACGTCAACCCGGTTTTAGAAACTAAAATACCCCATTTGCCCCTCAGTACCGAAAGGGCCCGGCTCATCATTCCTACTAGAGTCACACTTGCTTTTAAAACAGAATTTTTCCCAAACAAAGCAAAAACATTTTTGGACAACCAAAGAGTTTTCAAACAAGCATAAGAAATCGCGAACCCAACCCCACATTCAATACAGCACAAACATAGTGCACAAATACCATATATCCGGACCTGGACCCGTACCAGCAACCCAAGGGGATAGGAACCTAAAACACAAAACAAAAAGAATTAGTTACATATTAGCAAAAGTTTAGATTAAGAATTGGAAACTGATTAAAAGCAAGGTGAATTAGGCATAAACGTATAAAACAGCACGAATCTAGCCGGACCAAGTAGTTAACAAGGATGTGAAAGAGACCCCGAATGCCCTCCGGGAGAGTCCAAAGACACTCCGGTAAAGTTTTCAAGATTTATGTAAGCCCAAAATAAAGTTATTAATATTATTTTAGAGAAAATCGGTTGGAAGAACAAGCCGCTGAAAATTCTCTGGAAAGACGAATTCATAAATAAATTCAAATAAATAAATAAATTCAGAATGAAGGTAGTACGGAAGGCATCTGAGTCTCAAACGTTAATCTCGTTAAACACATTAAAACAGAAAATTAATAGCAACAACTACTAATAAGTTTCCCCACAACGTTGATCTTCCATGCAAATTTTCACCTTCAGTTTGACTAGAAATAAATTTTGCGCTGAACCGACCTGCGCGCCATGGTCGGTCCAGGAAACTTTTGTGTGATTGTCATGCTTTTCCCAAACCCACCCAGTTCTGCTAACAAAATGTAAATTTCGTGCTAAAAATCAAATTTTTCCCCTTCCCCGAAACCAGAGCGCGTCGGGCCGTCTGCAGCCAGCCCAGTACACCCCAGTAGCGAATCCAAAAGATTCTTACCAATCCTATCGAAAACTTAAGTTGATCCGGGTTTGATTCCATGCACTGATTCACTCCGGAAAATCGTGACGTACTGATTCGTTGGGGAGCTGCTTCCGGTGTGCAAATGCTGAAAGCCGCTCCCGAAACGAACGCTGTGGTTTTGGAAACTGTAATTTTAATAGTTCCAAAAAGTCTTCGTAAGACTCGACGACCTTTGGTCCGCATTTGGAAGCAAAAATTTGGGCTTTCCCGGACAATTTATTCCATAACAGACGCCCCCACTGGTTCTCCGGAATAGAGTGAACGACTACAGCGGACTTAAACTGGGGTAGCCAATCTTCGAAATATACGTATTTTGGGTCATAACGGGGCACATCCCTCAAAACTTCTAGATAATAACGAAATAAGCTCGGGTCAAATTTTAAAACAGAAATTTCCGTGGTTTGCATAGAGTCCGGAGTAGAGTGACGGGAAATTTCCGACATTCCGTGTTTTTTCCAGACGTTGTTAACAGAGTACGGTAGGGGCATCTGAAGCGGGGGAGGGGAGGGTAGGGGTCCCGGAGACGATCGCGGAAGCGTAGTTTGTTGAATATACGTTATGTTCCGGTTGTACGTAAAAACCCGGTGGAGAGCCCGCACCTAAACTTTGTTGTACCGGACGCAGGCCTCCCTGGGGGCCACCTTCGCCGGCAGGGGGCAACACCACGCCCTTGACCTCCCAGAGGCAGGACACAGGCGGGTGGTTTCCCCCTGGCTGCGAATCCTCAGGATTTGCTAGGAGATTCGGAGCCACAAAATCATTGTGCAAATCCGAGGCAGCAATTTGAGCTCCCCCGAACAAGTTTTGGGCGGATGAATTTTTGGCTGATTGAACGGGGACTAGGAGGTATTGCCCCCCACCAATTTTCTGCTCCATATAGGGTACGGGGATATTTTTTGGATTCGAAACCTCTCCGCCAACCAAAATAGCCGAATTTTGACTATGGGCTGAATTATATACAGACCCATTTTCTGAACGTATAACATTTTCCCCAAACTTTTGTTGAGAATTTGAGCCTATGGGAGGGGGAGGGGTTCCGTTTCTGACCTGCCGGGAGAGTGTCCCGACAACGCCAGGCGGAACTGCAGCATTTTGTTCAAAATTTTGTTGAAAATTTGAACCCATCGGAGGGGGAGGGGTTCCGTTTCCGACCTGCCGGGAGAGTGTCCCGACAACGCCGGAGGAAACCCGAAGAGACCGGAAAGAACTAATATTTTGAGGGGGTTGAGCCCCCGCGCCCACTTGAACTGACTGATCGAGGTATTGATTTTGAGGTGTAGAATAATTTAGAAGTTGTTGGGAAAGGGGGGGTCTCTCTCCAGCTTGCCCGGACAACGGCCCAGACACACTGTTAGAGGCAGCCCCATTTCCCAAAATATTTGGGGGTGGACCTAAATTTTGAAGTTGTTGGGAAAGGAGGGGTCTCTCTCCAGCTTGCCCGGACAACGGCCCAGACACACTGTTAGAGGCACCCCCATTCCCCAAGATAGATGAAACAACTGGTTGGACCCCCCGAATTGTATCATAACTCAGACAAATAAACTTATCACAAACTTCGCTTGAATTTTCTGGATTTAAAGCACCCAAATTTGGGGGAAATGCAACCGGGCTGGGGTTGGGAACCCAATTTTGGGGGGAGGGGTGGTCCCAAGTTTTGGGGGAGGGGTGGTCCCAAATTTTGGGGGAGGGGTGGTCCCGAATTATTTTGGGAGAGGGGAGGTCCCGAATTATTTTGGGGAGGAATGATTCCCCCCGATCTCCGACCCCCCGGTAAAAAATGTTTCCAATTTCGGTTCAAAAAATTATCAAAAAGGTCTGGTGCCTGATTTTGAGACAATTCTGAAAATAAATGAACAGTTTTATTTTTAAAACGTTTTAAAGTCCGGGTAAACGGACGAGAAAAGTCGGACATACTACTCACCTGTGAAAACGGTCGCCAGTTGTAGAGATAAGGCTGTATTATCTCGAAATAACGTAAAAGATTGCAGTTCTAGAGTGTGTGTATGTCCGACTTAGCTCATCCTAATACACTAAACCGACTGCAAAACTTGAATAACTTCGCGAGTTTATTAAGAGAAATGCAAAAATACAAAATATTCAATTCTAGACAACTTTTACAGAAGATAGGCACCAGAACTCAAAACTAACCACAAGTGATATGAAGAAGGAGAACCAATTAATCACAAAATGGCAGAAAAGAATCCAGAAATCTTGGGATAATAAATAGCAAATAAAATAACCCCCCGGACCGACTCCACTCAATAGTAACTCCCATAATACTGAACTTAGAAATTTGAATGCGCGCCTTTTAAAGTGCGCAATTAGCTAGCAAGCCATGAACTTCACACAACACTTTGAGTTTAGTGGTTGCACAAAATTTCGCTAATTTGAATAGAATCAACTAGAGTAATAGAAATATTTCCACAACTCTTTTAACTCTGTGATTTTTAACCCTGCAGAGTTAAAAGAGTTAAAAACAGGCAGAGTTAAATTTAACTCTGTGCATTCGCGAAAAGAGTTAAAAGAGTTAATTTTAACTCTACTCTACTCTACTCTACTCTGCCCATTCGCGAAAAGGTCCTTAGAGACACTGTACTCTTTTTAAAGAAATAAAAAATTTAAGGTCCAGTATATCTCAATTCTCAACACATTTTACTGAAACGTTGTGCAGTTTACAAGATTGTGTTCAGAAGGTGCTGTCTGCATTTAGATGCACAGTAGAATCTCACCGTGAATTATCGATACAATTTGCTCGACCATACTGAAGTTTTAATTTTTTTACAAGTTTTAGTGTATGTTATGTTGTGCATATAGTAACAGCATTTGTAATGGAGCAAATTCAAGGCAAGTCAAAAACTTTAAAATTTTAAGTAAACAAAAAGTTTAACCTAGTTGATTATTATCGCATTACCTATGCCAATTGTTTTGCAGTATTGCTTTATAATTTTGATTGTATAACCCTTGCTGGGGGCCTGCATGCAATACTAAATAATGTTAAAATGTAACTACGAATTTTGTACTTGGAACCGGGAACCGGAACCGGAACCGGTACTCTAGAACCGGAACCGGAACCGGTTTTGAAAATTGGAGCCGGTCCCAACTCTAGGTGAAACCCCGGCCGGCCTCAAAAACTATATATATCCAGAATTGGAAATTGGTCGCAATTTCGTGACCCGCGGACCTCTGACCAGCGACCCTCTGAGGTTTTGTCGACCCACTCACTTGACCCACTTTTTTAATTTGGACATTATTTAAATATGTAATAGACTGGCTGAGATTTGGGGTCAAAAATCTGTTACACATAGAGGCAGACAGCGAGAAGAATCTACTGTCTTAGGTCAACAGACTACGCTAGCCTAGTGTGGGTCTAACCTAATCCAAACGGTCCGCCTTTCGCTAGCACCTCAAGGAAAGTAGTTACCACGGGGACAGTTACGATCTTTAACTGACACCACGGATCGGTACCAGGAGTCACTGCGCAGACGAAGAGAACCTTAAAATAGAAAATCCGTCACACTCGACGATGCATGACCAGGGTTTCCTTCGGGCTCATTATCAGCGGTCCAAGCTTCAATCTCACCACGATCCCACGCCTGAGAGCAGTTGCAGTTGAAGGTTACCTCCGAATGCTCAAGGTCAACAAGAGAACTACCCCGTGATCTAGAAAAAGTATGCTAAAACTTTACTGGTTATGACACTCCGCACACTGATGAAATGGCAGATTAAGTTGGTTTTCCGGCTCACTAATGTCACTAAAATAGCTAAGGTTTCCCCCTTCTTCACCGTAGATAAACTGAAGTGGCTGCAGACTGATCTATTTATCCAGATATGGTCGACTCAGCGGTATCCTATCCAATCTTAGTGGCAACTACAACGACTTAAGTTCTGATCCTAATAAACTATTTACTATGTCAATTCACTACCGTTAACACATCACACACAGAACACTTACACTACAGATCTATTGCAAGACACTGATACCACTGGAATCATGCCTCGGTCAGCAGGAACGTCGAGCATAGGGATTCCACACGGACCATGCGCGGTGTGAAGGCCCACCTTCACACGACCTGCGGCTGCGCCAATACACCTCCAGATCTATATGCGTGCATTCACGATGGCCGAGCTGCAAGGGGCACTGAAGGATCTGAAGACTAGAAAGGCTCCTGGCATGGACGGAGTCACCAATGAACTTTTGAAGAACTGTTCAGCGTCCTGTCAGCATGCCCTCCTGAAGCTCTTCAACCTCTCTTGGTCTGGCGGTGGAATCCCAAGCTCTTGGAAGCAAGCACCCATAATACCTATCCTGAAGAGGGGAAACCCCACAGCTAACCAGCTCCTACCGGCCCATCAGTCTGACACCGGCCATCGCGAAACTCATGGAAATGATGGTCAAGTAACGACTGCAATTCCATCTCGAGAGAAGCGGCTTCTTTTCGCCTGCACAAGCTTGCTTCCGCCCTGGTGGGTCAACTGAAGATCAGGTGCTCCGTCCGTCCCAGTCCATAATTGATGTTTTCTTCAACCCTCGGAAAGCCAAGCGAACTGCACTGGCGCTAATTGACTTTTACCAAGAGTGCATAATTGCACTATATATAAGAAGAAGAGTAAGCCACTAGAGGGCTCCTCTTCTTGGCATTGCGTAACGGTGCTCCGACCACAATACGCGAATGTTCCCCCGTTTGGTGGGGGGGGGGGGTAGCTCTCTTCGACAAAGCATACCCCCTCCGTTTGGTGGGGGGGTAGCAGAAAAGAGGTCCCCGTTTGATGGGGGGTAGCCAACAGTCAATCAGATTGCAGAAACCCCCTCCCCGTTTGGTGGGGGGGGTAGAGCACAGGATTACGGTAGTTTTTGTTCTATTCGCAAATGGGTCCCCGTTTGGTGGGGGGTAGTAAAGAGAGGTCCCCGTTTGGTGGGGGGTATGCAAAAGGGGTCCCCGTTTGGTGGGGGGGTAGACAAAAGAGGTCCCCATTTGGTGGGGGGGGGGGTCGCCAACAGCCAATCAGATTCATCCAATCTTAGCCTAACTTGGCGACCCCCCCCGAACGGGGACCCCATTCTGCCTACCCCCCCCACCAAACGGGGACCCCTTTTGCATACCCCCCCCCCAACCGGGGACCCATTTTGCATACCCCCCCCCACCAAACGGGGAGGGGGTATGCTCGTCGACCCCCCCCCCCACCAAACGGGGGAACATTCGCGTATTGTGGTCGGAGCACCGTTACGCAATGTCAAGAAGAGAAGCCCTCTAGTGGCTTACTCTTCTTCTATAATATTAAGGAATAAATTATGGACTCTTGCTTTTACCGTGCTTTTGATACCGTCTGGAAACCGGGCCTCCTGAGAAAGCTGATCGACATTGGAACTAAAACTTGTACCAACCGCTGGCTGAGGCAGTTCCTGTCAGACCGGAGGGCTTGTGTTAAAATCAACTCATCCAAAAGCAAGCTGAAACCGCTGCAGCTTAGCGTGCCCCAAGGAAGCTGCCTGTCCCCACTGCTCTTCCTAATCTTCATCAACGACATTCTGGAAGGCATGCCCAACGGAGTACAAGCCTCCCTGCTTGCTGATGACTTGGCCCTTTGGACCAGGACACCAGCACAACAACTGCCGAGTCTAATCTACAGTCAGTTCTCAACTCACTTCTCCAGTGGTCCCAGAAATGGCATATCAACGTGAACGTGGGCAAGTGTGAGAGCATGATTTTCACCACCCACAAAGCCGAAGCCAACCGAAAGCTGAATCTGCGATATGGTAATGACCTTATCCCTTGCAAGAACTCTGTCACCTTTCTGGGAGTCACTTCGATCTGCTGCTCAATTTTGGACCCCATGTCGCGCAAGTGAAGTCAGAATCAGTGGCTAGAACCAAGATCCTGTCTGCTCTGGCTGGGAAGAACTGGGGTCTTTCCAAAGAAGACCTCAGATCAGTCTACATCAATTTAATCAGGTCTGCATTGGAATACTGTGCTGGTTTCTGGGGGCCCATAGCAGCTCCAACACACATGCACACGGCAGAGTAAGTCCAAAATCGGGCGTGCAGGATCATAACTGGCTGCTACAACTCATCTCGGCACTCTAGATGGAAGTTGGAGTAATGCCGCCGAGATTCCGTGTCCAGTTCCTATCCGCCAAGGCTTATGAAAAAGCCTACGACTGCCGCCCGACAATTTGAGATACTGTGCCTGGGCTTATTCTACTGGAGGGGCGGGGGCCCCCCATAAACACCCTTCCCCCCAAAGTGGGTGCCCCGTTTGGTACCAAATTTTGCCTTGAAAAAATCGCTCAGAAGGCCAAATTTTCAAAACTTTCCGGCTTCGCCGGAGATTTTTACTCATTTTTTGCCTTTTTCAACACTAAATCTGCTTATATTTGCAATAAAAATCAACTTTTATAGTACATGCCAGAAAAATAGCGCTATTTTTTTAGCATATTTTTAGAAAAATTTTCGCCCCCCCCCAAAATGTCCTTGCCCCTCGGACTTTTGGGGCCCCTCCAAAAAAAATGCCTAAAATAAGCCCAGTGTGCAGTAGCTGAACAGTAGGAGGTCAGACTTAGAACCCTCAAAAGCCAACCAAACTGGAGAGCGGAAGTCAGTAAAACCGTCAATGGAACCTGCCTCCAACAGTGCGTCCGAAAGCCTCTCTGCCTGCTACCGCCAACTCCCCCTTGGGAACTCAGAACGGTAGTGGAGACAGATTCCACATTAGCGAAGAACTGCCAGAAATCACTGCCGCCGGAGACAAGAAGAAACCTGTGCACAGAAGCTATCTCCAGTCTGCCCAGAGCCGATCTGGACTTCTGAATGGACGGTTCAGCGGAGTCTGGAACCACCAAAGGCGGTAGTGGGGTACTCATCATCGACAATCGAAGAGGTAGACGGAACAACCTGGCTTTTGCAGCAGGAAAAGTGTGCTCCAGCTACCGGGCGGAAATGAATGCCGTCCACCAAGCACTCAGATGGCTCCAATGAAGCTACGTCACTGCTGACTGCAGCCTGATCAGGATTTACACTGACTGACTCACTGTCCCTAGTCGAACGCCTCTCCAACGGACTTCGCCTGCCTGCCACTGACCTGGAGCAGAGACTTTGGCAGCAACTGGAACTGTTCGCTCAGGCTGAGATAGAGGACCAGATAATGTGGGTCCCTGGCCACTGCGGCGTAAGAGGTAACAAGAAAACCTACAAGCTGGCCAGAAATGGTAGCAGAATGGCGCAGGACCTAGTTCCAATCGATCTCCCCACAGCTACTGCTGTCCTGAGGAGGGAAACGACGTCGGAGTGGCATAATGGACTAAGCCACGACAGAACCAGAACATTATTTGGGGAAATGAAGCCAATCAGCAAACCGCGAAATGGGTATTCCCAAAGTCCACCGAACTCGACTTTCACAGTTACGAACGGGTATAGTCAAATGGGAAGAAACCCACATTATTTCTTAGACCAGAACTTCCGACTGGTTTGGGCTAGCACGACTTTGATACTATATTTAATTAGGGTTTGCCCTAAGCTTTCGAATGAGGTATAGTTTGTCTCTCTAGGTCCTGTCGTTATGGAGAAATTAAAGTTTTCCGTATCGGGAAAAAACCCAACCGGATTTTTTACTGGAAGCGTGCCAGAACAATTTTGACGGTGCCATTCGAAAGAGCGGGTTGTTCTACGTAGGTCTACATCGAAAAATACCAACATTTTTGAAAAATTTCAGGTAAAATTGAATTTTGAAAATTTTGTATAAAAAAAGGCTAAAATCCACATAATAGAGCACATGGTCGTCACATGACTGTGTCAGGGTGCATATCTGAAAAAGGTGCTCGTTTGATAGTGCTGGCATGCAGGTCCTCGCATAGCTGGGTTTTTACACACACACATATATATATATATATATATATATATATATATATACATATATATATATATATATATATATATATATATATATATATATATATATATATATATATATATATATATATATATATATATATATATATATATATATATATTGTACGTGTGCTTTGTGGGTGCCAGAACAACTTCGACTGGTAATGAATTCCAAATTTCTGGTACTCGAAAAGAGAAGAAATTTCTAACTGCCTGTAAATTTGATCTAATACGTGGCAATTTAAGTTTCAAAGGATGTCCTCTAAGACCGGTATCTCCAGCAAATTCAAGCATTTCAAATAGTTCGCAATCAACATTCTGATGAACGATTTTATACAGCAATATTAAATCAGCAATCTCTACGTTGTTCTAACGATTTCCACCCAACCTTTCTGTGTACCGTATTATGCCAAACAGTGGCCCACCCAATAAAACGCCCATGGGGTGGGCGCTTTTTTGGATTTCCCAATGCTCACTTTCATGGCTTTGAAACTAAAAGTTTGTGAATAAAGTTGTCACTGTTTAAGCTATTTTAAGGTTTATAAGTAATTGTGGGTTCTTCGGATAGACATATGAGCAACCGACACGTACCGAGCAGCTTTGTCTGTAGAAATTTGTCGAAGTTGAAAATTGGCAAAGCAGTTTAAGGTGGTAATACCACTACCGGGATTTTCTATGTACTTTTTCCATGGATGAAGCAATCTTGACAATACATTGGATAAAGCAAAACTGGTTGGAAAACTTTGCGCAAAATCTTGTTGTCAGACAGTGCATAATTGGCTAGCTACCATCGTGGCTTTGCGCATGCGCAAATGGTCAAAATTTTATTTAAGCTTCGTATATTAAATTTTACTGAACTAAGTGAAAGCGCAAAAAGCGCTTTAAAATGATGTGCATATCTCTTCAGTACGTGGTTTCTACCAAACGTTACAAGCGGTTGAAGCTGAATAGCTGATATATAGGTGATATAGCTGAATTACGTTGACCGTTTGCGCACTCAATGTAAAGCAAGAACAATTAATCCTAAAATTCAATCTATTGGGTTTTAACGGTTGTCGTTGTGTTACTTTATGTGTACGGCCTGAGCGTATAAACAAATAAAGCTTACATGGAAAATTTCAAACAAATCCATAAAGGAATGAAGGAGATATTTAAATTCAAAACTTAATACATTTCCTCTTGTGTAGACAGGAAGCCAGCCCCCACACCGTTGCAGGCAAGAGCATTTGATGCAAAACATGATAAAGAACAAAACTGCCAAATTTCAAGCCGATTGATTAAGTATTTAGTTCACACTATCAGTTCAAAGTCCACCCCGGTAGTGGTACTACCACCTTAAGCATTATAAGACGGTTTCCAAAATACAGCCCACGGGCGTTTTTTCGGGGGGTGGGCGCTTTTTGGGTTACAAAAATCAAATCCGAAATTGCCGATTCTGAAAAAACGCCCATAGGCCACTGTTTGGCATAATACGGTAAGATTTATTAGCTAAAGTCGGAATCCTTTTAGTATACGTTCGTAACACTTTCTCGATAACATCTTTATCCCCTTAGAAATAAGGTGACCAAACTGGTGAGGCGTACTCTAAGATGGGCAACACATAAGTGCTAAATAATTTCTGTAGGTTGGTGGTTGGCACCTATCACCTTCTGTAGGTTGGAGTTCTCTCCAGGGGTCATTTTACCGTACCTTACCTTTACCTGCTAAATAATTTCATCAAGAAATCTGGTGTCCTTGTTTTAAAAGAGCGATAGATATGACATGCAACCTGGTTAGCCTTTTTATCTTACAATGTCCGTCACAGCGTCCAGTTGGTGTGGACCAATATTATACAATCCCTGCTCCTTATGTTCACCAAACAAGAAGATTTCACATTTCGTTAGAGACTAATTTAGTTGCCAAATACGGGCCCAGTTATAAATATTTGTCAAATCTTCTTGTAAATATCTAGTGAATTCACCTTTCTCACAACAATCAAACAACTTTGCATCATCAGCGAACATAGTCAAAGTACAGTTCTTCACAACATCAAACATATCATTAACATAAATCAAGAACAAAATCGGTCCCAATACAGTGCCTAGAGGTACACCACTGCGAACAGAACATGGGATAGACTTGCAATTATCGACTACGACCATCTGGGATCTTCTAGTCAAGAACGACTCAATCCACCTTATCAGTTTTTGATGAACCTTATACGCTTTAAGTTTATGGATCAGCTTTAAATGAGAGACCGTATCAAATGCCTTTGCAAAACCAAGATACGCCACATGGTCTGTTTTACCCATGTCTATAACTTTAAGCCAATTATGCAAAGAATCTAATAAGTTAGTTAGTGTTGACTTCTCCTGCCATGTGCAAACGCCTATTTTTCAAAAAATTTTCGCGCCTTCAGCGCGAAGTCAGTGTATTATGCCATTGTGGGAAGCCCAAATAAGTGTGGGGGGGGGCCCACTTTTTGGGTTCCCCCCCCCACTCGACCCCTTCCCCCCACTCGACCCCACCCCCACTTTCTTGGGCTTCCTCCCCCCACTCACTATAAGGTGCCCAGAAAATGCCAAATTTTTAGGATTTTTGGTCAAAAATTTCAAGATTTTTCCGGCATCGCAGGAATTTTTTGGTCCAAAAACCAAAATCGTCTATTTTGGTATTCAAACGCAATTTTTGACCACTTTTAAGCATAGTTATATTACTATATGTAGAAAATAGGCTATTTTCATAGTTTCCGTAGGGGGGGGTTGGGGGGGTATCCCTCCCAAAAATTTTCGACCAAATTTACCCCCTCCCAGATTTTTGGACTATCCCGCCCCCACTTTTTGGCTACCCTCCCGGAACCCCCCCAACGATTTTTGGACCCAAAAACTTAGCTAAATTTGGTCGAAAAATGGTCATTTTTTGAAAAATTTTGGCCTAAAATCGCTTTAAAACGCTGCAAAAACGCCTAAAACGGTGCAAAAACGCCTAAAACGTTAAGAACAAGCCTTATTTTGATAAAAAAGGGCTAAATTACAGAGAATTTTGCATTTTTTGGCCATTTTTCGAAATTTCTGAGGTCCGAATTTTGGGGGGGGTTCGGGGGGGGGTACTCCCCCTCACATTTCGGGGTCGACCACCAAATTTCCGAAGTTTACCCCCCCCCCCCAGCCCCAACACAAATTTCCAGGGAAACTATGGCTATTTTTACTGCATTTTTAGTGATTTTAGACCACTTTGGCGCCTCCCCCCACTTTTGAGTTCTCCCCCACTAATGGGGGGGGGGAGTGGGTGGACCCCTCCCCTTAAATGGAGGGGTCGCCGACCCCCCCCCTAAAAAATTTTTCCAACCCCTCACCCCAAACAGATTTTTTCAGACCCCTCCCCAATAAAAATTTTCAAAGCCCTACCTAAATTTTTTAAAAATTTTTTGAAAATTTTTAGCTAAAAATTCGTAATTTTTTAAAAAAATTCCTAAAATGAGCAAAAAATTGCTAGAATTCGCTTAATTAAGCTAAAAATAGTTAAAAATAGCGGTAAATTGAGAAAATGTTTCAATTTTTAACGAAAAACCGATTTTTCGCCGACCCCCCCGTCGACAATTTTTCTTACCCCTCCCCCCAAATCGACTTTTCGCGACCCCCCCTCCCCATTTTTTCGCCAAACCCCCCTCCCTACTTTTTTCTGAACCCCCACCCCCACTTTTTTCGCCAGCCACACCTATGCCCCCACCCTACTTTTTTCGCCTAGAAAAAGCCCAGGTAAAAAACCAAACCCCAATATTCGGCCAGGTAACTCATATTATATAGCGGTTTTATGCATGTGACAGGTAAAATCGGCGTCGCTGACTTCATATCTGCAGTTATTTTTGCGATATTCCTTATATATAATAAGTGAGAAAATCAAGCATCAAAATTTGCAGCATCAACTAGCTAGGTTTCATCAAATTTGCCAGTATCTATGTTAAAAATTTTAACATAGAAACTGGCAAATTTGATGAAACCTAGCCAGGTGTTGAAGCCATGCAACCTAGTCTACTTAAAATGCAAAAATTGTATATATATAAATCTTTCGAAATTCGATAAAATAAAATGAAAAAAATGTCGTTTCAGTGTTTTTTCGTGTATTTCTTTGTCCCAGGTACTTTTTGACCACTTTAGCTGAGCCAAACAGCCGATCCGCCGAAATGAGGTTTTTACCGGCTAGCCATACATAGGTATAATTGGTGGGGGTTTACCCCCCTCCAGCCATTTTTCCAAACCCCCCAGAAATTTTTGGGGGGCCCCGCCCATAGGTGTAACGGGGATTTGGGTTGAGGGAGGCCCCCTCCCCCCAAATTTTGGGGGCGGGCCCCCTTTTTAGACATCCCCCAACCCCCCCCCCCCAAGACCCCCCCAAACCACCTCCCCCAAAAAAATTTTTCAATTTTTATGCCAAAAATAGCATTTTCAGCCATTGCTAATGCCAACAAACATCCAACCATTAACTATTTTTAACATTAGACAGGGCCTTTAAACTCGAAAACTTGATTGCCAGCATGTTTCTAACTCCAAAATAGGGTCAATATTGAGTCTGAAATTCCATAAAACTTTTGAAAACGTGTACTTCACGCAATAATGAACACTTTAAGCCAAAAATTTGGAGATGTTTGCAAAATTTTCCCTAAAAATACCCGATATTTGGCCAATTTTTCGGGCCTTCGGCGCGACTACCCCCCCCCCAGTTGGGGGGGCCGGGCCGGGGCCCCCCAAAAATTTTTGGGGGTGGGTTGTTAAATTCGCTACCTCCCCCCCCATTTCACCTGTGCCCCCGCACCCCCCCCAACCGGAGGGGGGGGGGGGTTGTTGCCGAAGGCGCGAAAAAATTGGCCGGAATTGGGCATTTTTAGGGCAAATTTTGCAATTTCTTTAAAAAAGTCCAAATTTTTGGCTTGATGTGTTTGAGAAATCCACGTTTATAACGGTTTTATGGTCTTCTAGACTCAATGTTGACCTTATTCTGGACTCAGAAACATGTTGGCAATCAAGTTTTTGAGTTTAAAAACACTGTCTAATGTTAAAATTACTTAATGATTTCATGTTTTTCGGCATTAGCAATGGCTGAAAATGCGATTTTTGACATAAAAATAGAAAAATTTTTTGGGTGAGGTTTAGGGGGGGTCGTGGGGGGTCTAAAAAGGGGGCCCCCCAAAATTCCGTGGGAGGGCCCCCCACCCAAATCCCCGTTACACCTTTGCGGCTAGCACGAAATTGCCAAGTCCAAATGCAATTTTGAACTTTTTCACGTGAAAGAACTCACTAAACTTGCTATGTGAATGACTTTTGAGCAACTAATAACCATTTTTGGGAGTTTGGCAGCAAAAGCAAAAATTGGTCTATTTACGTATTAAAGTCATGCCGCGTACGCAGAAAGAAACGTCGGTACTTATAAAGATGGGGGGGGACAAAATTTTGCCTTGGTCCCCCCTTATATACGTATATATATATGTTTTGAAAAAATTTTTTGTCTCCGATTTGGATGAGAAGGTGCCCCTACGGTAAATTGAGGTCGCTGATTTCAAAAATCGAATCGAGAGATCGATCCGATCAATCGATCGATCAGTAAAATAGATCAAAAAATTTTTTGTCTCCGATTTTCGCGAAAAGTCGCCTATAGGGTAATTCGGGGGCGCTGATTCCGAATCTGCAGTCGAAATTTCATGAAAATCGATCCGACACCCGCAAAAATCATTTTCGTAATTTTTTCAAAAATCGTCTCTACGTAAGTCGAATTTGGCAGCTCTGATCGAAATTTCGACTGAAGATTCGGAATCAGCGCCCCCGAATTACCCTATAGGCGACTTTTCGCGAAAATCGGAGACAAAAATGTTTTTGATCGATCGATTGATCGGTCGATCTCTCGATTCGATTTTTGAAATCAGCGAAAGGGGGACCAAGGCAAAATTTTTGTGTCCCCCCATCTTTATAAGTGCCGAAACGTCCACATAACTGAAAGCCAACCTCCCCACCCCGCCCCAATATGCTACCCTCAATACATAACAAGAATGGTTAATTCGCGCCGAAGGCGCGAAAATTTTTGTTTTTTCTGCTTTTCCTCCTTTCTGTTTCTTAATTTTTCTGACCTTCGAAACCTGACGGGGGGGGCGGCCGCCCCCCCCGCCCCGTGGGCAGGCGCGTAGCCAGGGGGGGGGGCAAGGGGGGCCTGCCCCCCCCCGAAATCGGGTTACCCCCCAGGAAATATCTATCATCTAGCAATATTTAGGACGCAGACAGCAGCTGTAGACTGCGTTGAGCCTGGAAATTGATGAAAATTAAAACAATTTAGAACAAAAATTCAAACATTTTTCGCGCCTTCGGCGCGAATTATTATATTTCTTCATAGCCAATTCTAAAATGTCATTTAAATTTACATAATCGCAAATGTAATACCTGATCTTAGTTAGTATAATGTAGTAGTAGTAGTAAAGTATGGTACTTATTTACCGTGTTTTGCTCAAAAATGCGTATATAAGTACACACTTTTTCTGGAAAATAGCAAAAACCTTTTGGCTACCGTATAACGTTATAGAAGTTAGCATTTGTCATTCATTCACTTCCATTCAGATAAATTTAAAAACAGGCTTTCTGTTATTTAAATTAAACTATATATTTACTTTTGATTATTTACTTTTATATACGTATATATATACCTTACCTTACCTTACAGGTGGAAAAATGTGCTCAGAAAAATTCATTTCAGGCAGCAAAATTAAAAAATTCTTCAACTTCTGGGGGGTTCCGCCCCCCAGACCCCCCAACTGGTGTCAGTTGCACAAATCACGTAACGGCGGCATATTGATGTTTCTACATATCAAAAATTGCTAATTTAAAGCCCGAAAAATAAGTTAACGTAATAAAATGCTTGCGGTTCACTTTTTAACTGCCACAGTTAAGTTTGAAAATTTTTGGCTTGCCCCCCCCGAAATCTTTTTCTGGCTACGCTAGTGCCCGTGGGTGCGCCCCTGATATATATATATATACGTCGTATGTATATATTGTATATGCGTACGTATATATATATATATATACAATCTGGGGTTTTTACTGGTAGTCCGAACTCCGAGTCCCCCACTTTGGGTTCCCCCTCATTCTCCCTCGACCCCCCCCCCCACTCGTTCCCCTCCCCACTTTTTTGGGCTCCCCCCCACTCGCCCTATGGTGCCCAGAATATGCCAAATTTTTGGATTTATCGTCAAAATTTTCGAAATTTTTCCGGCGTTGCCGGAAACTTTTGGTCACAAATCGTCTATTTTGGTGCCAAAACTTAATTTTTGAGTACTTTTAAGCTAAGTTATATATAGCAGTATATGTAGAAAACAGGCTTTTTATACGGTATTTTTGGCATTTTTAGCCCATTTTATTCCCCCCACTTTTGGACCTTCCCCCACTTTTGGACCTGCCCCCCCCCACTCGTCCCCCCACCACTTATTTTTGCCTAGAAAAACTCCAGACAATATATATACATGTATAAATCTTGCTGCATAGGATGGATTGTGCTGATGTGAATGCTGGTCAAAACGGCGGGAAATGTGTAGGTGCATGGGAGCTTACAGATTACGAAAGACAAAGGCAGCCGCATGATCCAATCACTGACGACACCGAGATTACTGTTTCTCCCCGTAGCCTTCACTCCGAGTTAATGTGTCCTATTTGTTTGGATATGCTAAAGAATACCATGACTGCAAAGGTAATAAGATACTTCGGAATATTCAAAGTGGCTGTTGAGTGCTCTTATCTGGCTTTTTTCCTAGGCAAAATTTTCTTGGGGGGAAGCCTGGGGGCGGGAGCTAAAAATCTAACCTAAATTTAGGCTTAAAACAACTAAAAAAGGATAAATAATGCGGCGCGGCCGGAAATTTTTTGGAAATTTAACGTCAAAATCCTATTTTTCTGTTGACTTCTGAAGTCTGATGGGCCGGCAGCTCCTAATCCTGGAAGGAGGGGGGCGTTCTGGTGAGCTACCCGGGTCTGGGGTGAACCTATTTCTGGGGGGGGGGAGGCGACCCCCGAAATTGACCTTCTCCGAAATAGCCCCCTCCCGGAATTTTTGCTCCCCCCCGAGATTTTTGCTTACGTATAATCTCCGGGATTTTTAGGAGCCTAATATTTCGCCCAAAATAGGCAAATTCTCAAAAAGTTACCGGCTGCGCCGGGGAGATTTTTTCGTAAACTGGCTATTTTTAGCTTAAATCTTGGCATATTTGAGAACTTCTTGCTTTTCTACGTGCAAAATATGCCGAAAATACCAATTTGCAAAAAATCCCCCTCGCGGAAATTTCTTTCCCCTTCGGGCCCACGGGGGGCCCGGGAAGTCCCCCCCCCGGAAATATTCCCTAAAAATCTATATATACCCTGACCTCCCTCCTGTAGGAAAACCAGGTTATAGCACTGCCTTAAATATATACTGGAGGGGATGCAACCCCTAAGCGGCTACTTATCTCCGCGGAGCCGAGGAGCTCGCCTTAACGGAAAAATTTTAGGTTTTATTTTACGCTAAAATATAAGAAATGTTTCGACTTTGTCGGATTTTAAATGAAATTTTAGCTTCAAAAACACTTCTAATTTAGTCAAGCGGGAAAAACCCACTTTTCAGATTTTTGGCCAGAACTTTTCACTGGTTTCAGATATTGAAATACTGACTATACAGGCAGCTAGGCCTAGTCGCAAGCTTTCTTATGAGCTATTGAATACCTCTCTAGGATGCGCCGTTAGTGAGAAACATTGTCCCAAACTGGCTGGGAAAAACCCAATGATTGAAAAAACCCATATGCGGGCAAAAACCCACCCCGAAAATTTCTTGGCAAGTCGCCAGGAGCATTTCTAACCGTTTCAAATGAAAGAGCGGGTTGTTTTTAGTATAACTGCATCAAACTAGTTTTTGTTGAAAAATTGAGGTCATAATGCCTTTTGAAAATTTGGTATGTTTAACACATAAACATAGGCAAATTTTGGACATTTTTAAAAGTGTCTATTTCCGGCAGTTTAAGCATCCTATCATGTAGAAAACGTGCTTTTCCTGTATCTAGAGCTAAACTAGACCCATTTTAAGACAAAAATAAGCATTTTTGGCCAAAATTGAAATTTTGGCTTGAAATGGCAGCATGTCCGATTTAGACCCCGTGGACCACCCATAACAAAAGGAACCCAGGTAAAACTTATACCAATTCAATCTATAGGCTCTAATAAACAAATGTATAGTCAGACCCGGGATAAAAAAAGGGTTTTCGTCTTAATCCTCTAACTGTCGCAAATGTTGGCCAATCTGGAAGCGGTTTTGCATGTAAGTGCCCGGCACTGCCCTCTATCGATTCAGGTATTAAAATCTTTCCTAGCACCACAGATTCTCAGATTAATCATAGGGGTCGCGGTAGCGACCCCTATAATATGAGTGAAAATGGTCGAATGACCGTGTAAAACAAGGCTGCGCAGATTATGTGCGCAAAAAATTGTACGTGTCGAGTTTAGTATGTTCCTGAAGTTTCATCCCCGTACCACTTTCCGTTAAAAAGTTATGCCAAAAATCGCTTACGAGAGTGATGTTTTTTCCGGTTTCTCGCTTTTGATGTCTTGTAGCTTGAATAACTGCAGATAGAAAAATTTTTGCCTATGAAACCCATATATATTCTTGTAGTACAAATCAAAAATAAGAGAAAATAAGCTTTGGGTTTTTATGCCTCCCGAGGCCGGAAAAAATTTTTTTTGGCTGGGGGCCAAAGTTGGCCAAAACGCTAAAATGGCCAAAAAGTATGCTTCAAAGGCGCCTGAATAAGTCAGATTGGGCTATATATGGGGCAATACTGACTATATGGTTAAACAGTACACATATCGGGGTAGTTCAAATGCTATATGATTTTCCGTCTTCTTGCGTAATTTTTCGGTACTGGCCGGCCAAAGTTTGTGAATTTTGGGTCGAACTTTGAACTTGATTTTTTCGCTTATTTTGCTACATGGGTGGCTCAAATTTTGCATACAAAGGTTTTTTGGGACGGAGAATCGATTCCCGCTATCAGTTTTGCTGCCCCAGTAACCCAAGTTGCTGGGCTGGTTCTACTTGCCCGTCTGAGGGGTCATGTCGGTAACCGCTTCCCGGAGGTCCATAGTAGGCTTTACTTTGCCTCTCCAAACTTTGTCTATAGGGGTTTTCTGGTGCGCCCAGCTCATTCCCGGTGTCCGTTTTGCCGTCTGACCCACCCATCTTGCTGTGCTGGTTCCACTTTGCCGTCTGGAGGGTCCGGTCGGTACCGACTTCCGGGAGCACCATATAGGACTGTACATAGCCTGACAAAACATTGTCTATAGGGGTTTTCTGGTGCGCCCAGCTCATTGCTGGCATCCGTTTTGCCGTCTGACCCAACCATCTTGCTGTGCTGGTTCCACTTTGCCATCTGGAGGGTCAGGTCGGTGGGAGGTCATGGGGTCAAAAATGAAAATTTTCAAAAGTGGTCAAATTTGGTACCAAATGAAAGTTTTAAGTGAGCTGAGCAACTTTTGTCATAGAACTGCTTGCTCAAAGTGGTTGTAGAGGGCTGTGGTGGGGTCGGGTGGGGTCTTAGGCGATTTTGGGTCAAAAATGAAATTTTTCAAAAGTGGTCAAATTTGGTAACATATGAAAGCCCTCAGCGAGCTGAGAAACCTTTGTCATAGAACTTCATTCTAAAAGTTGTTTTAGAGTGCTGTGGTGGGTTGGGGTTGGGAATTAGGCAATTTTCGGTCAAAAATGAAATTTTTCAAAAGTGGTCAAATTTGGTAAATTTGGTTTAATAACAACAGATTTTGCCTATGAAAACCATATATATTCTTGGATTACGCAACAAAAATAAGCCGATAGGCTAGTTTTCATGCCTCCCAGAAGCTGCGCAGATTCCTGCGCAGATTATGTGCGCAAAAAATTGTACGTGTCGAGTTTGGTATGTTCCTGAAGTTTCATCCCCGTACCACTTTCCGTTAAAAAGTTATGCCAAAAATCGCTTACGAGAGATGTTTTTTTCCGGTTCTCCGCTTTGACGTCTGGTGAGGGGTTTTGTAGCTTTAATAACAACAGATAGAAAAAATTTTGCCTATGAAAACCATATACGTATTCTTGTAGTACGCAACAAAAATAAGCCGATAGGCTAGTTTTCATGCCTCCCAGAGCCGGAAAAAATTTTTGGCGGGGGGCCAAAATCGGCCAAAACGCTAAAATGGCTAAGAAGTATGCCGCAAAGGCGCCGTAATATGTAAGACTGGGCTATATATGGGGCAATACTGCCTATATGGCTGAATAGGACACATATCAGGGTCGTTCAATTGCTATATGATTTTCCAGCCCTGAGCATAATTTTTGGGTACTGGCCTGCCAAAGTTGGTGAATTTTGGGTCCAACTTTGAACTTGGTTTTTTCGCTTATTTTGCGACCTGGGGGCAGTTTCATAAAAACTGGACTTGCATGCGAGTACTAGCATGCAAGTACTCGCAAGACTACTGCGAGTTGCAATTGTAGGTGTTTCATAAAAATTTTCAGGGACTCGACAAAATTAGCTAAGGTTGTGCTGCTTCTAGTGGCACTAGCACTGCTAGTGCGAGTTGCAACTATGCTAGTATCAGTATTTCCAAGACTAAGCGTAAATCTTTAAAAAATCAAAACTTGTTTTTTCAGCAAACGAAATCATTTAAAATTTTAGGACTTCGCAAAGAAAAGATTTCTCTTCCCATTACAAAAATTTCCAATCGAAAATCTAAAACCATACGAAAGTTGTAGGACTTTTTCCGCAAGTTCTCTAGTCGAAATTCACTCGAGAACTATGTAGACTGCTGCTAGTAACGGGGTAGCCTGCAGCAGCTGAAGTTTTATGAAACAGTTACTAGCAAGAAGCTGTTATATCAACTCGCACTTGACTACCCACTAGACTCGCAACTCTAATGCTAGTACTAGTTTGACTGGAAAAGTTTTATGAAACAAGTTAGGTACTTGACTCGACTACTAGATGCTAGTAGTCAAGTCAAGTTAATAAAAAGTTTTATGAAACTGCCCCCAGGAAGGCTCAAATCTTGCATACAAAGGTTTTTGCGGACGGAGAATCGATTCCCGCTATCAATTTTGCTGCCCGACTGACCCAGGTTGCTAGGCTGGTTCCACTTTGCCGTCTGGAGGGTCATGTCGGCAACTGCTACCTGGAGGCCCATACTAGGCTCTACTTGGCCTCTCATAACTTTGCCTATAGGGGTTTTTTGGCGCGCCCAGCTCATTCCCGGTGTCCGTTTTGCCGTCCGACTCATCCATCTTGCCGGGCTGGTTCCACTTTGCCGTCTGGAGGGTCATGTCGGCAACCGTTTCCTGGAGGTCCATACTAGGCTCTACCTGGCCTCTCAAAACTTTGTCTATAGGGGTTTTTCTGGTGCGCCCAGCTCATTTCCGGTGTCCGTTTTGCTGTACAACACACCCATTTTGCTGGGCTGGCTCCACTTGACCGTCTGAGGGGTCAGGTTGGTAAGGGGTCAGGTGGTCCAAAATGAAATTTTTCAAAAGTGGTCAAATTTGGTACCAAATGAAAGCCCTGAGCGAGCTGAGCAACATTTGTCATAGAACTGCATGCTCAAAGTGGTTGTGGAGTGCTGTGGTTGTCTTGCCACTGTTGAAAGATATCTATACATATCAGTGGCGCACCCAGCGTTTTCTGACAGGGGGGCGGCAACAATGTTGAAATTTTTTATAGTTATTTATTTCTACACATGTTTTTGTGCTTTGAGAACAAACATGTAGTAATTGGTTACATTGGTTGAGGTTGTTAAATAGAATTAATCATTCTCAGAAATGCGAAAGCAGGGGGTCTGGGGCAGGGGCGCACCCAGGATTTTGAAAAGGGGGGGTCGAGCCGAAAAAATTTTTTGCTTTCGCCTGACACGTTTACGCGTGGGGGGGGGGTGGCGGCGACGAAGTTTTCTACAAATGTTCATTTTGGGAGCAGCAAAAACGGCGAGATTTAAGACTAGTCGCCAGTCGATGCGGGGGTCTGGGGCGGAGCCCCATAGTTGAGAAAATTTTTGAAATTTTTAAAAAAGCCGTAATGAAAATCTTTAAAAAGATTTCAATAAGAGTTGAGAAATTCTGTGACATACGTATATAATGGCAAAATTTGTATTGGAAAGCTTGAAAAGATTTGAAATAAAGCTGTGCCAGGTGCATTGTTAAAATTTTAATTTGTTAAAATCGAGATAGAATAAGTTATTAAACATTAGCGCCGCTGGCGAGAAAAATTTTTAAATTCAGTTAGAAAGGCGCCGCAGGCCCGAAAAATTTTTAAATTCAGTTAGAAAGGCGCCGCAGGCCCAAAACATTTTGAAAATTCAGTTAGAAAAGCGCCACAGGGGTGAAAAATTTCAAAAATCGAGATAGAAAAGCGCCGCAGGCGAGAAAAAATATAACAATCGAGATAGAAAAGCGCCGGAGGCGATAAAAATAAATATAAATCGATATAGAAAAGCGCCGCAGGCGAGAAAAGTTAGAAAAGCGCCGCAGGCGAGAAAAATTCTGAAAATCGAAATAGAAAAGCGCCGCAGGCGAGAAAAGTTAGAAAAGCGCCGCAGGCGAGAAAAATTCTGAAAATCGAAATAGAAAAGCGCCGCAGGCGCGAAAAATTTTCATAATTTTTAATTTTGTGCACTAAAAATAGCTCAATTTTTGCTTTCTCCCCAAAAATTTCCGGGGGGGTCGGACAAAAAGGGGCGGTCGGAACCCCCAAAACCCCCCCCCTGGGTGCGCCCATGGTCTGGGGGGCGCAGCCCCCAAAAGTTGAGAATTTTTTGCATTTTAGACCTGAAAACAATTTTTTCTGACCACCTTTTGTTGTTTCAAAGGATTAAAATTGTCTTCTGGCTAGCGCCCTGGTTTCACCGGATACATGAGGTATATACGTACTATATAACTCAAACTAATAAAACTCTAAACAAAGCAAAGCAACGTAGCTATAATAAAAAAATTGGGAAGAAGCGGGGGTCTGGGGGCGGCAGCCCCCAGCTAAAAGCTAGAGCTCTTTTTAGAAAGCTTCACCTATTTGAAAATTTTTTGAGTCATGTTGTGGTTAGCAGTAGCAAAATTTGACTAAGCTTTTGTGTTTGCATTTTAAATTGTTTTTTGTAAAAAAGCGTGCATATCATGGGTTTTTAATGAATTTTTTGAAAAACGCACCTGCGTAAATTTTGCATATATTTTTATTTTAGAATGCGTATTTTTAATTTCGACTGCGTAAAATTGCAAAAATTATATAGTATAAAGCTATAAACGCTTTTAGCTTCGATTTACTGCGTTTTTAAACAACGTTACGGACCTTAGCTTCATTTTACGTTGCATGCTCGTCGAACCGTGGTGTCAGAGTATGAATAGCTGGCGAAAAATATATAGATACGCAAGGTGTCTGGGGGCGCTGCCCCCTATAAGTAGAAGAAAATTTTAAAGTTCGGAGTAAAATTGTTCAGAGTCAATTTTGAAAAGTGGGTTTTTTCCCGCCAACTCCATGTCATCCCCAGGTCGCACCGGAGGGGTTAGAGCATCGTGGCATATTATTATCATGAAGCCCAACAGATGCCCTACACATATATACATACAATCCGCTTTAGTCTAGGTCTTTCCAGTAGTTCAGGGTGGCCAGGCAAAATTTTCCAAACTTCGGCACTTGGACGGACCAAAATTTTCGAAAATTTCAAAGTCCCAGAAAATTTGCAGGGAAGCAGCTGGAGCGACAATAGTACAGCCTCTAGGGTTATTTTTGATGCTCTTCAAGATAGGCTTATTAAAATCCTATATAGCTCATACCGGTAAGCCCACACTGTAGGTGGGGTTTTTTTTCCCGCATTGGCGAGTGGTTTTTTTCTCGCTTGACTATATACGTTATTAGCGATTTTTGTCTTTTGTATTATAAGGGGAGCGCGAGAGCGCTCCCCTATAATATGGGTATAAAAGGCGCTGCGCGGCCCTTAGATGTTATGTAGCAACCATATAATTCTGGTTATAGACTTATTGTAAATGGCAAAACGTATTAAATGGGGTGCATAGATAGCTAAGAACATGGCAAACTAACGTAGCTACATTGACACTGTAGTTTGCATCTTGTTGAGCTGCAATAGAGTGCTGCTGAAGTACAGCACGGCCTATAACTATCTACACATAAGTTCTAATCGTCCGAAATTTACAGCAAGGTTCACAAAAAATCACCCCGAAAATTCACAAAAAAATCACCCACCTAGACGGCTAACAACAAGCCGCGCAGCCGGAAAATTTTTTGCTTGGTAATAGCCACAAGTCCCAACCCTAACATATGTAAGCTTGGCTGCCGAGGCCCAACTACTCCGACTAGGGTGCCCAAAATAGTCGACCCACCCAAAATCGGACCCTCGGACAACTCCGGACCAAAATTGAAATTTTTGCTGGTACTCACTATGGACTTTGCGCAGCTACCCCATATTATGCATGTGACATGTCCTAACTCTATGCTATCCAACCATATATTGGATTCCCTGCCATGTCCTCTGGCTTCGCCACCGGCGGGTGATTTTTTGTGAACAAATTCACAAAAGAAAAATCACTACCAACTTTGTGTAAAATGCCTCTGGGGCAACGGTTAGGGCAAAACTAATGCCAAATTCGAGCTCAGCGGCCCAAAAAACCTATATCGCGCATGTACGTACAAGAACCAAAAAATAGTCGACCCACCCAAAATCCGACCCTCGGACAACTCCGGACCAAAATTGAAATTTTTCCTGGTACACACTATGGACTTTGCACCATACTCCATATTATCCATGTGACATGTCCTAACTCTATGCTATCCAGCCATATATTGGATTCCCTGCCAAATCCTCTGGCTTCACTACCGCCGGGTGATCTTTTTGAGAACAAATTCACAAAAGAAAAATCACTATATATCAACTTTTTGTAAAATGCCTCTGGGGCAACGGTTAGGGCAAAACTAATGCCAAATTCGAGCTCAGCGGCCCAAAAAACCTATATCGCGCATGTACGTACAAGAACCAAAAAATAGTCGACCCACCCAAAATCGGACCCTCGGACAACTCCGGACCAAAATTGAAATTTTTGCTGGTACTCACTATGGACTTTGCTCAGCTACCCCATATTGTGCATGTGACATGTCCTAACTCTATGCTATCCAACCATATATTGGATTCCCTGCCATGTCCTCTGGCTTTGCCACGTGGGGTGATTTTTTTGTGAACAAATTCACAAAAGAAAAATCACTAACAACTTTGTGTAAAATGCCTCTGGGGCAACGGTTAGGGCAAAACTAATGCCAAATTCGCGCTCAGCGGCCCGAAAAACCTATATCGCGCATGTATGTACAAGAACCAAATATGCTCCTTCGTCGCATGTAAAATACATAATATTATATAAAATATCATATTATGAGTACTCTTAAGCAGGTTGTACAAACACGGAAACTAGCCTGTGAAATGCATATGAGTGGCGTTGAGGTTGTAAATTAAGGAAAACAAGTTGCAACGGCTTAACATATGAGCCTGTCCTACAACGAGGCTCATATTGGCGCATGTCATAATATAATTTGTCGATATTTGACCTTCATATAAATAGCACGTAAAGCTTTTCATTACAAAATTGTCCTTCACACATCTTGTCGCTAAGACATTATACTTTGCATACGCATTATACAGCATGCCACTTTGCCCTCTGACTCAGAGCCATGTGGGGAAAGCATTACGTATGTGAGAGTAGTGTGTCATAGTGTTCCGAGAATACAGTATATACGTGTACTATAGTGCTTCCGGAAATAGTAGGTACCATGGTATTTCGGGAAACATCCGCTTGCATGTACAGTTAAACTTGAGGTGTCGCAGTCCACTTCGTTCTGTCCATTTCTTTCAAGCCACAATGTAAACATGTTATGTCTATTCATTCGTTTTTTCTTTAATATGATGACCTGATGATCTTTAAGAAGGCTGCACTGTGACGCCAATATGAGCCTCGTTGTAGGACAGGCTCATATGTTAAGCCGTTGCAACTTGTTTTCCTTAATTTACAACCTCAACGCCACTCATATGCATTTTACAGGCTAGTTTCCGTGTTTGTACAACCTGCCTAAGAGTACTCATATGTATTTTACATGCGACGAAGGAGCATTTTTGGTTCTTGTTTTCCATTCTTTTACATATGTATGCGCAAAAAAGAACCAACATAATCATAGGGGTCGCGGCAGCGACCCCTATAATATGTGTCAAAAGTCCCCTGGAGACACCGTAAAATAAGCTGCGCAGAGGCTGCGCAAAATCCTGCGCAGATCCTGCGCAGATTTCATGCGCAAATTGTAGAGCACATCGAGTTTAGTATGTGTGCGAAGTTTCAGCCCCGTATCACTTTCCGTTAAAAAGTTGTGCCCCGGACCGGTTATGGCGGCGATGTTTTTTTTTTCCGGTTTCTCCTATTTAATGGTCGTATTGTCCTGACTTTCCGCCTCTTTCACGTAATCTGCAGCGGAGGCCGGACCTAAAGGGGTATAGGGTCTGGTAGTACCCCATGCGCCATTTAAGAATCGCTACTTTTTTTGCGCCGCAGGTGCGCCACAGATACGCAGCGGCGCCGCAAAGTCGGCTCAGAGCGAAAAGTGACCATTTTTGTGGTCGCTGCGCAGCTCGAACGTTAGGAGCTGGAGCCGATTTCTTTTTATATTCAGAAACTACATATATTGAACTAACTAAATAGCTAAGTCTCGTTTCTCTATCACTTCCCATGCGACCACAGTGGCCGGTCAAAAATGGTGAAAATTCGAAAAATGAAAAATCGAAATTTCTCGCTGTGTATTCAACTTAGAAAGCTCAATTCTTTCATACAAAGGCTTTCTGGCACGGCGAATTGATTCCCGTATGCAGTTTTGCCGTCGGACCCACCCATATTGCTGGGATGGTTCCACTTTGCTGTCGGGAGGGTCAAGTCGGTACCGACTTCCAAGAACACCATATAGGACTGTGCATAGCCTCTCAAAACTTTGTCCATAGGGGTTTTCTGGTGCGCCCAGCTCATTTCCGGAGTCCGTTTTGCCGTCCGACCCACCCATTTTGCTGGACTGGCTCCACTTTGCCGTTTGAAGGGTAAATCGGGTAGGGGGTCAAGTGGTCAAAAAATAAGATTTTTCAAAAGTGGTCAAATTTGGTACCAAATGAAAGCGCTAAGTGAGCTGAACAACTTTTGTCATAGAATTGCATGCTCAAAGTGGCTGTAGAGTGCTGTGGTAGGGTGGGGGTGGGGACTTAGGCGATTTTGGGTCAAAAATTAAAATTTTCAAAAGTGGTCAAATTTGGTACCAAATGAAAGCCCGCATCGAACTGAGCAACTTTTGTCATATAAGTGCGTACCTAACGGGGCTGTTGAGGGCTGTGGTGGGGTGGGGTGGGGACTTAGGCGATTTTGGGTCAAAAATTAAAATTTTCAAAAGTGGTCAAATTTGGTACCAAATGAAAGCCCGCATCGAACTGAGCAACTTTTGTCATGAGAAGTGCGTACCTAAAGTGGCTGTAGAGGGCTGTGGTGGGGTGGGGTGGGGACTTATGCGATTTTTGGGTCAAAAATTAAAATTTTCAAAAGTGGTCAAATTTGGTACCAAATGAAAGCCCGCATCGAACTGAGCAACTTTTGCCATAGAAGTGCGTACCTAAAGTGGCTGTAGAGGCCTGTGGTGGGGTGGGGTGGGGACTTAGGCGATTTTGGGTCAAAAATGAAAATTTTCAAAAGTGGTCAAATTTCGTATCAAATGAAAGCGCTAAGCGAGCTGAGCAACTTTTGTCATAGAACTGCATGCTTAAAGTAGCTGTAGAGTGCTGTGGTGGGGTGGGGTGTGGACTTAGGCGATTTTGGGTCAAAAATAAAATTTTTCAAAAGTGGTCAAATTTGGTACCAAATGAAAGCGCGCATCGAACTGAGCAACTTGTGGCCTAGAAGTGCGTCCCGAGAGTGGCTGTAGAGGGGTGTGGGGGGGTGGGGTGTGGACTTAGGCGATTTTGGGTCAAAAATTAAAATTTTCAAAAGTGGTCAAATTTGGTACCAAATGAAAGCCCGCATCGAACTGAGCAACTTTTGTCATAGAAGTGCGTACCTAAAGTGGCTGTAGAGGGCTGTGGTGGGGTGGGGTGGGGACTTATGCGATTTTGGGTCAAAAATTAAAATTTTCAAAAGTGGTCAAATTTGGTACCAAATGAAAGCCCGCATCGAACTGATCAACTTTTGCCATAGAAGTGCGTACCTAAAGTGGCTGTAGAGGCCTGTGGTGGGGGTGGGGGTGGGGACTTAGGCGATTTTGGGTCAAAAATTAAAACTTTCAAAAGTGGTCAAATTTCTCCACAAATGAACGCCCGCATCGAACTGAACAACTTTCGCCATAGAACCACCCACCCAAACTTGCTGGTTTTTTTTTTTTTTTTTTTGTCGGATTTATATACTTTCTTTCTCAACCGGATTAAACGACAGACATAGACATAGACATAGACGACCAACACACATATTA
>JASAND010011375.1:0-14714 GCA_030248195.1 Trissonchulus latispiculum
AAATTTGAGCTAATTTCATTCAGCCGTTAATGAGTGACAGCGTTTTGAAAATTTCAGCTTATCCCTCTTGTGTAAGTCGAAAGCCAAGCACTGGATTATTCAAATTCTACATACTGTTAGCATTTAGCACCAGCTACCTATGCTGAAAGTTTGAAATAGATTCGTTGGAAAATAAACTCAGGAGAACCTTTCCCGGTAATGCAAGCTCCCCCTTAAGGTGGTGGTGTCCTTTTGTGCAGTGCTTTTGTCGTGATTTTTTTTGAAACGCTATAACTTTCGCAATTTTGAGAGTTGGAAAGAGCTTTATACATCGTTTTAAAGCTAAGAATCTGCAGATTCACATCAGCTTATGAAACCAGCAAAATCCGCACAAAACTAGCAAAAATGTTCTGACACGCTGACATCTGACAGGCTAAATATAAACGAAAAATTTTTGAACATGGATTTCTCAAAACTGTAGAATCGGCCAAAATTTTTTCTTGTGCCATAGTATGAAGGACATATGGGCCGAGGGACATTTTTTGGATTTGGCTCAACAAGCCTCAATACTCTAGAAAATCCGGGAAATGTGCGGTGACACGAAATTTCGCAACTTTGTATTCAGTTTTCTCGCAACTGGAGACGTTTTAACTCAAACCCAGAAAAAAGTCCCTCCGCAATAGTGCGAATTTTCATTTTGGCAAAGATCACGCGAATCCATTGTGTAGTTTTTGAGAAATCGCTGTTTAAAACAAAATAATCGCAGTTTTTGCCAAAATGGTTTTTCGGCCAAATCTCTAGCTTAAAGCAACGAATCCCAGCTAATAGGCACTGATAAAATGGGCAATTTGACCGCGTATTGATTGAGTGTAAATAACCGAAAATTGTTCGTAGCATTTGGCAGTTATTTTGAAAAAACTGATTTTTTTCGAAAATGGCCGTTTTTTGACCCCAAAACTCGTTTTTGGCTTATACTGACTTAACCCTGAGAGATAGCTCAAAGGTTGTAAAAGCAAAAATGTTCGTTTTTGTACCCTCTTTCCATCCATAACAACCAATCTGATGTATCGATTACCTACTGAGAGTATTATGCCAAAAATCGAAAATTTCTCATCTTTTCACCTAAAAATGCGGGACTGGTCCGAGAATGTTGAAGAGCACCAAAATAGCATATTTGGAAAGTTTCATCTACTTTCATAAAGAATTGAAGCCTATTGTGTCAAATTTACACAAAAGGAAACCACCACCTTAAGGTGGTGATTCCCTTTGGTCACATAAAGTTTGCACCATTACTCATGCTGGACATGAGAACTTGCAAAAACGTCGGTTGGCTTCTTGCAGCTATAATTCATAGTGTGAGCACGTGGCATCGAAAACTTTTATATCATTGGATAGCTGACCTGACATCACGGGCTATCAGCGGATATAAATGTCTTCACTAATTTTACACATTTTGCACAAGAAACGTGTTTAAGGTGGTGATTCCTTTTGGAGACATCAACTTTGAACCATTATTACTCAACCATTACTTGGAGTTAAAAAGCCATTTTTATGTTAAAACGCAGCTTGACATTTTCTCGTTTTAATGAATACAGTGAAGTTAACATTAGTTCTCGGAAATTATTTTACTGCATTTCCGAAGTAATTTAATTTTGCAGGTTTTTTGCAGACTAAAGTAAATTTGTTCGTGAGGGATCGGCCACATCATTCGATTCCACTATTAAATAGCTGGGAATCATTATGAAACCGCTCTCCGTTATAAATGATTTAGCTAAAATGCATGCGAACCTGGATTTTGCCTACTTTTCCCAACTTTTGCAAGCGACCACTTTAGCTAGAAAGCAGCAATTGGGACAACTAAAAAGGGTCCCTGGGTATTTAGTGTAAACCACGTCCAGTAAGTGGCAACCATTTAGCTTGAATAGTAAATGCTCCACAGTCGCTGGAAAAAATTTGGTCATGTTTTTGCAAAAACTACATTTTCTATAATAGCAGCATAATATATAATAGCGGTATAGCAGCTAGAAGATTATAATGTCACGGATAATCGGTCTCGACCAGACCTTCAAATTGACATCCATAGTTTAATTTTGCGGATTGCGTAGCTCAAGAAATAGCGGATTTATTTGATTTCTGCAAAAATGTACAAGTTTTCAATGCCAAAATAAAAGATAATCGACTATATCTAACGATAGCGAAAAGCTAGCTGAAAAGCTATTGAGCTCTACAATGTAGAGCTCAATAAGATCTTTCCAATGAATATAATTAGTTGTGCAGCAACTGTCTAATTGTCAAAAATTGACAAAAACCACCCTGAGCGGAGACGTCGAATTTTTTGAAGCGGGATTGCGCGGAGGGTGTTAGAATGCTAAAAGAACTTATTTTGGAAAGTTTCATCAAATTTCAAACTTGAATTCGACCGTCAATCAACAATATGTGCCCAAAAGGAATCACCACCGTAAGGGGGGGTCTACTTTTGGTGTAATTTTTACGACTTTCTTCCAACTCGCTGCTTTTCAGATATTTTATTGTCCAAATGGTATATTTTAACAAGTTTTAAAATTACAGTCGCAATTCTTATGGTTGTCGAGTAATTTCACCTCAAAGATGAGATTTCATGGGTTAAACATAGGAAATTTAAAAAGATTTTGTTCTTTCGCTTGCGTCAAAAAAATTTCAAGATAAACGTTGACGAATCTGCACAAATTATACATTAAAATAGCGCTAAAATATTAAACTGCGGTACCTGGAATTCGAATTTTAATTTAGGAGTTTAAAATTTTTAATTGATTTTTAAAGTATTAAAATTTGACTTAATGCACTGGAGTCCGGGAATTTTTCCTATCATTTTAAATTTTTAAGTTTTATGCAACAAGTTTGGGAACTTAGAATAAAGTATAAAACTATTAATTACGTAATCGTATGCTGTTCAAAAGTTAAGAATAGATTTTGGGGTTTTAAGATTTAGAACAATAGAACATAGAACTGCATTGTTTCTAAATTCTAAACTCTTAAAACTCTAATCGCGAATATTATGTATTTCCAAGATCTAATTGAGGATAGGATCGTGTACGTTGCAGCAGGCAGCTGCATTTAATGTAAGTTTTAGGAACATTAATTCTATTTTAGCTCTTTGTTTCAAGAGAAGATCGACGGCACAAGAGGTGTGTATGGTTATGGTCCCTCCTGTGTCCAACATATCAAATTCTGAAGTGGATGATTATGGAATATGGATTTATAAAATGGATTTTCAAATGGAAAGTGGAATTACGTAAAGAAGTTTCAAAAGGAACATCAATCAGCTAAGTTTTCGAATTCATTTTTCCTTAAGTTTAAAATAAATTAGATTCAAAAAGTTATAATATATAAATCGAATTGAGATTCAAGTTGTAATGGGCATGGGGGGTGAAAAGGTTCCCCTGTGTCTCTGTTACAACTTGAATTGAAACACTTTTTCTTCGCTAATTTGAAACTTTTCGACTCGCATTTGTTAGCAAGTGCGAAACCTAAAACTTTAAAATTTCTTAGACATTTCTGCATTTTCCAACCAAATAATAGAAGTTAAAAATTATACTTTCAAATATTAAATTTCGAAACCTTAGCTTGCATTTCAGAGCTTCTCAGACCGCATTTTTCAATCTTTCCTATCTTAGAGCTCGCCCTCCCCTACCGTTTCCGTTTCTGCAGCCTATTTTTAATGGCTTTTTCCTTCCGAGCAGGATATCAGCTTTCCGCCATCATAGTTGCTATTACCAAGCGGAGGGCAACAGCAGTCGGATTAACGACTGCTGCTGCCTTGGGCGTGACTGCGGTGCTTCGGTGCCAATAACCGTATGGTAGTTTCGCTTGGGGATCATGTTTCTGTCCTTGATCTTCGTCTCTCCGCCTCTTGACAGCGGTCTGCAGAGAGCATCACTCACGGGCCACTTCGTGTGCCTAGATAGTGGATGAGCCCTGACCAAAAAAATAATTGAGGATAAAAGTGAGTGCTGCCAGTGTCCGCAAGGGAGAGCAGCCAATCAGGATCAAGTAGTCTGCCGGAGTTTTAAAAGTTTTGGGATTTGGCAATTAAAGTGTTAGGTGAACGAAGAGTTAAAATTAAAGTTTTAGAATTTTAGGATTTAGGAATAAGAGTAGTCCTAAACTGTCTGGGGAATTTTCCTGTCATCTTAATTTTCTATGTTCTAATACTTAGATCATAGAAAATTTTGCTAAATTTCTATGTTCTAACACAGAAATCATTAGACTTTAGCGCTTAAAATGATTGACTTTAAAAAACAAACGTTTAGGATTTAGAACTTAGGATTTTAGACTTTAGGAATCTTACAGTTGTGTCTCCAAATCCTAAAACGTAAATTCTATGATTCTAGAATCTAAAGTCTAAGTTTCTAATGTTTGTCCCTGAAAGGGATGTTGGGTTAGCAAACTAGTAATCAAAACAGCACAGAAAATTGTCAACGAAGCAAGACTGGGTTGATGATACGGGAATGCAATGCGAAATTGTCTATATTATTTTTGATCGTAAAGATACTGATGTATAACTTTTTGCCAGTTTTGTGATTTACCATGATGAATTTACTGGATAATTAATTCTTAGTTTATTAAAATTAAATCATTAAAATGAATTTAAATAATAATTAAATTTAATAATAATATTGAATGAGTGAGGATTTTAGAATGAGTTTTTGTATTCCATTTTCTAATCATAAACTAGACCAGACTAGACCATATTTTGGACCTATTTTCCGCTTGCTGGCTCCTATTTACATCCCCTGGTTCCTCTTTCGCCTTTTAGACCTGCCTTCCTTGTGCGCACCCGCTTTGAAGCCTTGCTTCCGCTTCCTCATTTCTCCTTTCGCTTTCGCTCCCGCTTTAGAGGGTGACCCGGAAAATACTTATAATGACTTTTAAAGCTAAAGCTTTTCCCTAAACTGGTCTGACTTCAGTTTCCCTGGTTGTTTTGGTGCGACTCGGTGCGAGTCCGCGTTTTCTACTATATCAGCTTTTCCCTGATTAACCAATCAATACAGTCCTCATTTCATACTATTTCCTAAGGAGCGCTGTTGGAATGAAACGATATTAGCTTAATTAAAGCGTTGTGCTATTCTTGACGATTTTATATGGGCTGGTCCGTGATGTTGCCATTCAAGGGGTCAAATCCAAAGGGGATTAGATCAGTAAAGTGGTCCCTATTTCTTCGGTATGAAGTTCTTCTTCAGTGGAAGGCAGTCTGGAAGAAGTTGGAGCCAGCCAAAGTTGAACATTGCAGACTGAACCAGAACGTCGACTTCTTTAGGTATTTACTCGCTTCGCAAGATATAATCCCCTCTGAGTAAGAAATCTTAACATAAACGTTTCAGAAAAGCCGCGACTATTGAGATGTTGTGCTTGTAAAACTAAGAAATGTCTTTGGCGGTGGAGCCAGAGTTGCAAGCCAGACCGAGACCAGCCAGTCAGCCAGACTTGCCTGTATAAAATGGGTACTGTTTGGGAGTATCCTAAATTTAGTGTTTTATTTTCCCACCACTTATTCCGCGGACTAATGGAAGTGGTCCTGGTACACCTATGTATGGTCAATACTTGGGTCAAACAAGCACTAAATTTAAGCAAACATCTGATCTCTGACTCTATTACGAAAAGTGAAATTTGACTGGCTGAAACATGATTGCTTTGATTATGGTTGGCCTGCTTTAGTCACACGTCTATGTTGCAGGATTCTATGCCTAAACTTCTATGTTTTAAAACCTAAACACAAGCATAAAGATTAGAACTTATATCTTAAACATAAGAAATTTAGACTTTCAGAATTATAGAATTATAGAATTTAGGATTTAGAATTTATAGATACAACTGTAAGATTCCTAAAGTCTAAAATCCTAAGTTCTAAATCCTAAACGTTTGTTTTCTAAAGTCAATCACTTTAAGCTCTAAAGTCTAATGATTTATGTGTTAGAACATAGAAATTAAGCAATATTTTTTAAGATCTAACTGTTAGAACATAGAAAATTAAGATGACAGGAAATTCCCCGGACACTAAACTCTATTCTAAATTTTTAAAACCTTATAACTTAAGTATCAATTGTTTAGATTGTTTAGAATTAGCTTATTTTGCTTTAAGTTCCAAAACATCTACCTGAAAGTTTAGAAATTTTAAATGAAAGGAAAAATCCCCGGACACTCTGGTTGTGTTAGATTCTAATCCTTCAAAAATTAATTAAAAAATTTTAAAGCCCTAAATTAAAATTCTAATTCCAAGGTACAGCAGTTTAACCTTTTAGCGTTATGTTGGTTCCCTGTGTGTGCGTACATAATAAACGTATTTTATGCACGTGTAATTAGAAAACATTAGCTAGCTTTAACATGCATTTATGTATATGTGTATTAGTCTATATATGAGGGTCTTGACAGACTAGCAAGTTAACATGTTTAACATGTAGTCTGTCCTAGTCTGTCATTGTAAGGTATATATATATATATATATATATATATATATGAGGATTTTGACAGACTAGCAAGTTATATGTTTAACATGTAAATTAGTCTGTCACTGATGACAGACTAAGGTATATAATATATATATATATATATGTGTGTATATATATATGAGGATTTTGACAGACTAGCAAGTTATATGTTTAGCATGTAAATTAGTCTGTCCTAGTCTGCCATTGTGACAAACTAAGGTATATATACATGTATATATATATATATATATGAGGATGTTGACAGACTAGCAAGTTATTTTATATATTATATATAGAAATATATGTGTTAGTACATAGATAAATATTTAAATAAAATAAATTAATTTAAGGTGGCGCTTCCATTACCGGGAAAATGGCTATTAAAAATAAACCCCTGGATGGATTTGGCTGAAACTCGGTGCAAAATGTGCACCAGGGTGCCCTGCATCTTTTAATATCATACTTAGGCGTGACAATTGAGGGAGTCTGCAGTAGGAGCCAAAGATGTGTTAAAAACTACATTTTTTGACCGTTACCACGCTGTTGTGGCTATAGAATAGCGTGAAAACTGCAAACATCATGTTGAAACGTTGTGAATATTTTGCCCATTACGCCAACTCTTATTTACAAGCCACTACTAGAGCACACTACTATCTTACACCGAAGAAAGCAAACCCTTCCGCTAAGTTTCCTATTGATACAATGTAACGCGACACGAATTTACTAAACCACAGAACAATAAATTAACAATCAAAAAACAACATCAACAAACAAGCAACAATAAGAATAAAAATTCAAATCCATGAACAAGACATAAATGCAACACACGAACTAAATACAATACAACAAATAACTGAAATTTGGTCCTGGAGGACAGAAGGGATAGGAGGGCATGGAGAGTTTGGAAAGAAGGAGAGGGAGGCGGATGAAGTGTAAACCAAGCCAGCTTCAAGCAGTGCAGGCTTTCCAAATTCGAATAAGCTAGCAGCATTATGCCTAAAATAAAAAATAGTCTGATGACTGAGTCAGTTTACCCCAACATGAGGTCCAGAAAATTAGAAATAAAGAAGTAAATAAGAATAATTATAAGCCAGATTTTGAATTAATACGGCAAGTGAAAATGTTAAAAACAAGAGCTTTGCAAAGCCAGTTACAAGCTTAATGCCATAATTTTTAGTTTACCAACACTCAAAAATACTCGGACGCAGACAACATAAATGCTAATTGTTTACAAAGAATGTTAAAAATTACATTCCAAGGAGCAAAGGACGTGCTGTACCCCCAATAACGGCTGACCAGTAGTCCAAAACTGGAGGCGGCTGATGAAGCGAAGAAACTAACAAAAATTTGTTCAGACCTTCTATCGTCTGATCACACAATTATAAGTTCCATCTAACAGACTGTAAACGTAAGAATGCCATAGCTAATGTATATACGTAAGATCATAAATTGCATATGAATTTGGAAGTCTACTATAGAATCGAAGAAGTTTATGATTTACCTGATACCACTGCCCACCAGTTTCAGCCAGCTACCAAGCATCGAAAGGTATAACGTGCAGTGCAACCAGATTTACCGTTGAAACTACCGACGGGGCACATTAGCGAAAAAATGATCCAGAACAGCGGATTGGACCTGAAATAACATCACACAAATGTTCAAGAAATTACGTAATTTAATTAATCAAAATCATTTGGGCACCATGGCCCCACAGAATATCAAAATTGGATCCTAAAGTTAAATTTAAAAAGGTTTTGGTAGCATGGCCAAACAGAAAATCATAATTGTACCCTAAACTTTAATCGAAAAAATTTTGGCCAGCATGATGGAAGAAAATCAATATTGGATCCAAAAATTTAATCGAAAAAATCGTAGACAGTTTCGTGTACAAAATCAATTTGGTTCTTAAACTTTAATCGAAATAATTTCCGGCAGTATGGCTCCACAGAAAATTAGATTTCGAACCTAAAAGTTAATAGAAAAAATTTTGGGCAGCATGGCCTTATAGAAAATCAAGCATGGCCTTATAGAAAATCAAAACTGGCTCCTAAAATTTAATTGAAAAACTTTTTGGTAGCATGGTCAACTAGAAAATCGAAATTGGACCCTAAACGTTAGGTAGCCTAAACAGAAATTCAGAAAAATAAAACAAAATAGATTAGTTTTAAAAATTAAATTGGAATAAAAAAGATCTGTCTCCTCCAAATTATATGAGTATATATATATCCAATATGTAGGAAATATTATATATACATATATATATATATGTTTCCAAGCCTGCTTAGGAAGTGTACGCCGGGACTTGAACCCGGGACCCCCCCAGACTCGAAAGCCTGGGGTGCTCTGCCACTGAGCTACGCCCACTAGTATATAAAAAGGAACAGGCTTGAAAAAATATATACATATTTGTTCTTTTGCTGGAAGAATTGTTTTCGAGTTGGAAGAAACAGATCAAAGAGCATTTTTTAAGTTTTATTCAAGTTATATATACGTATATACAATACATGTATATATCCATAGGGGAAACCCACCCCTTTTGCGGGGAAAACCCCATCCGCCTCCTGGGTCATGGGTTGGAGCCCTGGCTTATTCCTTGTGGGGGGGGGGGGTGGGGGGTGGGGGGCTCCCCGCATTCGGCGACCTCCCCTCATAAATTCCGACCTCCCACCCCCCATAACCCCGAAAATTGCCAAATTTTCAAATCGAAAAAATTTTCTAAAAATATGAGCCCCCCATGTATGGGGCCCCCATAACAAATTGCCAAGGGATAAGCCAGGGAACTATGAGCTCCAAAACACCCAGCAGAAAGCGCGACTCTTTCTAACCTATGTGTGCATTTGGTTCACTCCTGCTTGTTTTTTGTCATTTTGAAAAGGACACCTTTTTGGTCCAACCATGCCAAAATTTGGCCAAAGTTTGGACCGATGTAACTTTTGACTGGGTTTGGCTAGAAAAGTATTGCAAATATCTGCAATAATGGCAACTCTTCCTCTTTGCACACACAAAAATTAGGCTGATCCGCTGCACCGTTAGTCTGGCACATTGCCAAACGTCGCGGGAAAAACCCACTTTGGGGGGAAACCCCACCCAATTTTTTGAACAATGGAACAATTGGAGACTATAGCACAGTACTATCGAGGATACCACGTCTTCCTATGCCGACAGATTTGGATAATTTTGCTTACCTGGCTAGCTGGGGGCCAAAAACCCTAGAAGTGCCATTTCGCTGCTGGAGCAACCAGTACGTACAGGTCAAATTGTGAATTTTAACGCCAATTGTACGTAAAAATCATTCTCTACCGAGTTTTTGAGACCTGTGAGATTCCCCCCATTGGGTTTTCCCACGCTACTTTTTGCATTATACCGGCCTAACGGTACAACCTGGAGAAGTGCAAATGGGCTTAAAAGAAATATCTAAGTACGCCAAGTACGATGGTAGGTATATAAAGTTCTCAGCTAGCCCTTATAATAAGAAAGTTCCAGCCAAAATCCGAAAATGGTCTACCCCTATGTCCAAATCTCCACATCCCCGTCCTATTCTATTCCTCAATTCTCCTCCCTTTAGCATATCATAGGGGTCGCGGCAGCGACCCCTATAATGTGTGAAAAGTGGCTGGAGACAGTGTAAAATAAGCTGCGCAGAAGCTGCGCAAAATCCTGCGCAGATTTCATGCGCAAATTGTAGAGCACATCGAGTTTAGTATGTCTGTGAAGTTTCAGCCCCGTATCACTTACCGTTGAAAAGTTGCGCCCCGGACCGGTTATGGCGGCGACCGTTGAAAAGTTGCGCCCCGGACCGGTTATGGCGGCGATGTTTTTTTTCCGGTTTCTCCTATTTGATGGTTGTATTGTACATAATGTTCGCCGCTTTCACGTGATCTGCAGCGGTGGGCCAACCTAAAGGGCTATGGGGTCTAGTAGTACCCTCTAAAGAATTTAAGAATCACAACTTTTTTTGCGCCGCAGTGGCGCCGCAAAGTCGGCTCATAGCGAAAAGTGACCATTTTTGTGGTCGTCGCTCAGGTCGAACGTTACGAGCTGGAGCTGATTTCTTTTCATATTCAGAAATTACATATATTGAACTAACTAACGGTCCAGGTTGCGTTTCTCTATCACTTCCCTAGCGACCACAGTGGCCCGTCAAAAATGGCGAAAATTCGAAAAATGAAAAATCGAAATTTCTCGCTATCTATTCAACTTTGAAAGCTCAAATCTTCCATACAATGGTTTTCTGGCACGGAGAATCGATTCCCGCAGTCAGTTTTACCGTCAGACCCACCCATCTTGCTGGGCTGGTTCCACTTTGCCGTCGGGAATGTCAAGTCGGAAACCGCTTCCGGAGGTCCATAGTAGGCTCTACCTGGCCTCTAAAACTTTGTCTATAGGGGTTTTCTGGTGTGCCCAGCTCATTCCCGGTATCGTTTTGCCGTCGGACGTGTCAATATTGCTGGGCTGGTTCTACTTTGCCGTCGGGAGGGTCAAGTCGGAAACCGCTTCCTGGAGGTCCATAGTAGGCTCTACCTGGCCTCTCAAAACTTTGTCTATAGGGGTTTTCTGGTGTGCCCAGCTCATTCCCGGTATTCGTTTTGCCGTCCGACGTACCTATTTTGCTGGGCTGGTTCTACTTTGCCGTTTGAAGGGTCAGTCGGGTGGGAGGGTCAAATGGTCGAAAATAAAGTTTCTCAAAAGTGGTCAAATTTGGTATCAAATGAAAGCCCTAAGTGAGCTGAGCAACTTTGGTCATAGAACTGCGTACCCAAAGTGGCTGTAGAGTGCTGTGGTGGGGTGGGTTGGGGACTTAGGCGATTTTGGGTCAAAAATAAAATTTTTCAAAAGTGGTAAAATTTGGTATCAAATGAAAGCCCTAAGTGAGCTGAGCAACTTTTGTCATAGAACTGCGTACCCAAAGTGACTGTAGAGTGCTGTGGTGGGGTGGGGTGGGGACTTGGGCGATTTTGGGTCAAAAATAAAATTTTTCAAAAGTGGTAAAATTTGGTATCAAATGAAAGCCCTAAGTGAGCTGAGCAACTTTTGTCATAGAACTGCGTACCCAAAGTGGCTGTAGAGTGCTGTGGTGGGGTGGGGTGGGGACTTAGCCATTTTGGGTGAAAAATAAAATTTTTCAAAAGTGGTCAAACTTGGTATCAAATCAAAGCCCTAAGTGAGCTGAGCAACTTTTGTCATAGAACTGCGTACCCAAAGTGGCTGTAGAGTGCTGTGGTGGGGTGGGGTGGGGACTTAACCATTTTGGGTGAAAAGTAAAACTTTTCAAAAGTGGTCAAACTTGGTATCAAATGAAAGCCCTAAGTGAGCTGAGCAACTTTTGTCATAGAACTGCGTACCCAAGGTGGCTGTAGAGTGCTGTGGTGGGGTGGGGTGGGGACTTAGCCATCCTGGGTGAAAAGTAAAACTTTTCAAAAGTGGTCAAACTTGGTATCAAATGAAAGCCCTAAGTGAGCTGAGCAACTTTTGTCATAGAACTGCGTACCCAAGGTGGCTGTAGAGTGCTGTGGTGGGGCGGGGTGGGGACTTAGACGATTTTGGGTGAAAAATAAAATTTTTCAAAACTGGTCAAATTTGGTATCAAATGAGAGTTCTAAGTGAGCTGAGCAACTTTTGTCATAGAACTGCGTACCCAAAGTGGCTGTAGAGTGGTGCTGTGGTGGGGTAGGGACTTAGGCGATTTTGGGTCAAAAATAAAATTTTTCAGAAGTGGTAAAATTTGGTATCAAATGAAAGCCCTAAGTGAGCTGAGCAACTTTTGCGGTGTCGGATTTATGCCTTTTTCAACCGGGACTTAAAGGATAGACATAGGCCCAACACACATATTATCCCCTTTTGTGCGGAGCATTTTTGTTACTTATATATATATATATATATACATAAGTAACAAGAATATATATATATATATATATAAGTAACAAAAATGTAAAAAAAAGGGGATAATATGTGTGTTGAATCGCTGGAATCCCGGTTGAAAAGGCATGAAATCGACACCAAAAAGTTGCCGATGTTCAAAACTTCGTAGAATTTTGCTTCTGAAGCTAATTTTGACGAAAATGTACAAGTCCTACCCCACCGGCACCGCTCTACATTTGGAGTACGCAGTTGCCGGGAATTCGGCAAACTATTATTTTGAAACTTCTGCATTTGATACCAAATTTGACCAGTTTTGAAAAATTTTATTTTTCACCCAAAATCGTCCTTTTTGGCGGGAATTTGGGTACGCAGTTCTATGACAAAAGTTTGCTCAGCTCCGCATTTTCCGGAAAACTGTGTTTGATACGAAGTTGACACTTTTGAAAAGTTTTTATAGTCCCCCACCACCCCACCACCAACCACTCTACATTACCTTGGGTAGTTCTATGACAAAAGTTGCTCAGCTCTTGGGGCTTTCATTTAGTACCAAGTTTGACCACTTTTGAAAAGTTTTACCTTTCACCCAAAATGGTTAGAGTCCCCACCTTACCCCACCACAGCACTCTACAGCCACTTTAGGTACGCAGTTCTATGACAAAAAGTTGCTCAGCTCACTGGGGCCCCGATTTGATACCAAGTTTGACACTTTGAAAAATTTATTTTTCACCCAAAATGGCTAAGTCCCACCCCCACCACAGCACTCTACAGCCACTTTGGGTACGCAGTTCTACTTGAAGTTGCTCAGCTAAGCAGGGCTTTCGTTGATGCCAAATTTTACCACTTTGAGTACGACCCAAAATCGCCGTCCACCCCCACCCCACCTACGCCCTTTCTACAGTCACTTTGGGTACGCAGTTACTTGACAAGGGTTAACCATTTCACCTTCGCGGGCTTTCATTTGATACCAAATTTTACCACATTTGAAAAATTACATTTTTGACCCAAAATCTTCAAAGTCCCCAACCACCTACCACAGCACTCTCCAGCCACTTTGGGTACGCAGTTCTATGACCAAAGTTGCTCAGCTCACTTAGGGCTTTCATTTGATACCAAATTTGACCACTTTTGAAAAACTTTATTTTCGACCATTTGATCCCTCACCCGACTGACCTATTAGAACAACAAAGTAGAACCAGCCCAGCAAAATAGGTACGTCGGACGGCAAAACGAATACCGGGAATGAGCTGGGCACACCAGAGATAGCTATAGACAAAGTTTTGATAGGCCAGGATGAGCCTACTATGGACCTCAAGGAAGCGGTTTCCGACTTGACCCTCCCGACGGCCAAGTGGGAACCAGACCAGCAATGATAGACAACGTCCGACGACGAAACCGTTACCGGGTGCGAGCTGGGCACACCGGAGAAGCCCTATACGACGAAGTTTTAAGAGGCCAGGTAGAGCCTACTATGGACGCCTCGGGGAAGCGGTTTTTGACTTGACATTCCCGACGGCAAAGTGGAACCAGCCCAGCAAGATGGGTGGGTCTGACGGTAAAACGGAGCTGCAGGAATCGATTCTCCGTGCCGAGAAAACCATTGTATGGAAGATTTGAGCTTTCAAAGTTGAATAGATAGCGAGAAATTTCGATTTTTCATTTTTCGGATTTTTGTTATTTTTGACGGGCCACTGTGGTCGCTAGGGAAATGATGAGAAACGCAACCTGGACCGTTAGTTAGTTCAATATCCGCTTTTTATGAATATGAAAAAGAAATCGGCTCCAGCTCGTAACGTTCGACCTGAGCGACGACCACAAAAATGGTCACTTTTCGCTATGAGCCGACTTTGCGGCGCCACTGCAAAAAAAAGGCGCAAAAAGGGAGAAAAAAAGTTGTGATTCTTAAATTCTTTAGAGGGTACTACTAGACTTAACAGCCCTTTAGGTTGGCCCACCGCTGCAGATTCCGTGAAAGCTGGCGAACATTATGTACAATACAACCATCAAATAGGAGAAACCGGAAAAAAAACATCGCCGCCATAACCGGTCCGGGGCGCAACTTTTCAACGGTCGCCGCCATAACCGGTCCGGGGCGCAACTTTTCAACGGTAAGTGATACGGGGCTGAAACTTCACAGACATACTAAACTCGATGTGCTCTACAATTTGCGCATGAAATCTGCTTTTTTTTCGCGAGGGATTTTGTGAGGCTTCTGCCGCAGCTTATTTTTACACTGTCTCCAGCCACTTTTCCCACATCTATAGGAGGTCCTTTGCCGCGACCCCTATGATATGCTAAGGAGAGAATTGAGGAATAGAATAGGACGGGGATGTGGAGATTTTGGACATAGGGGTAGACCATTTTCGGATTTTGGCTGGAACTTTCTTATTATAAGGGGGCTAGCTGAACTTTATA